>JAQIVE010000012.1:0-83197 GCA_034698285.1 Sminthurinus bimaculatus
TGGGCATGTTCCCCTGGAAACAGAAGCGAAGTATCCTTTATCGTAGGAATCATTCATATATATACAATGTACATGTATCATACATCAATATATGAGTGCTTGGAGATAAAATACATGCATCTCAGTTCTCCATGGAACTCTCAGTTTCTCAGTTGCAAGTTTTGCGATATTAACGTAGACATGGCAGTTCTCGATCACCATTATTATTATTATTATTATCTGACCTGGGATCTCTAGCAATTCTATAAATTCCCCAGTAAATTTATATTGGCAACCAGAAATGGAGTCCAGGTCAACTCACCTTGCCCAGGGTTCATCTTTAGCCTCATTTTCATCGTCATCTTTATCATCTTCATTGGATTGCGCATTACGTACATATAAGAAAAGGAAAGTTAAGGGTGAAAGCCAAAAGTCAAGATTCTTAATGGTCCGTTCTCATTTCCTCCTGATTATTATGTATAAGCACAAGATACTTGAGATTCTCAAAATACGTAAATTACAGGTACTTTGGTCCTGGAATTTCCAGCCGTCATCATCTCCACTTTTGTATTTTATACACATTTTACACATATTTTATACCGTTGGCTTGGTGCAATAATGAAAATGACGCTGAATAGATGCCGATGATGAGAAAGAGGAGGGAGGAAGCGGGGAGGACGGAGGGATGGGACGTCCAAGTTGATAATGATAATGATGGTGGCCTAGGTTATTTAATTTATCGCGGGTGGTGGGTACACCACTTTTACTTTAAGCTTTTACCATCGTCCTGGTGATGGCATTAGGCGGTGTTGGTGGGTGGGCACGAGTACACGACGACGAGACAAGGACAAGGGCAAGACCAAGAAGAAGAAGAAGGGAAAGCTCGAGACCTCACTTTGAAAACGTGCTCTCCCTCAAAGACGTGGGATACATAAGCTCATACTTATTGTTATCGTCATCATCATTTGTTTGGCCCAAGTAGATGACGAAGACGAAAGAAGATGTGATGTGATTTGATATGATGTGCGTACAATGTACAATGTACAGTGTACGACCCTGCCATGTCAACGGCTGTAAATGTCTCGAGTCTCGAGTGTGTAATCATAAAACACTCGAGCTGGAGATATTTATATGCATGTATAAAATTCGTATGCACATGTAACTAAAATGTAACATGTATGTGCGTATGTAACTACAGATGTGTGAAAGAAAGCTGCGATAGAAAGATGACGACGAAGAGGAATTGAATTTGAACACACTATCTGACGGCATTTCATTTAGTTTGGAGAGTCTAGAGAGCTCAGTCTGTGTGCCACGCCATGACAATTCATGCAAAAAGGACGAGTCAAAGTGCACTTTAGGAATTAGCAAACTTTGAACTTTTGGCTAATGGGTGATTTGAGTAGTGGTAGATGAGAAAGAGCGAGAGAGAGTGACGAGATAGATGCTCCTTTTTTAAAGGTATAGTTAAGATCGTCTATACATAATAAAGTGACAGCATTGTATATAGATAGACAGATAGACGGTCGACTTGGAGACGAGAGCGCGAATCTTCATTCTCATTGCTCAAAGTTCTTGGAGTTCCTCGAGGAATATCGGAAGAGAAGAGAGTTCCACTAATGAGATTAGTCTACCAGCCTCCCTTTTTAGTCAAAATCAAAATAACAGCTCTAAATGGTGTGTGTGTGAGTCTGTGTCTGTATGTTTGTTTTTATACACGCCTTTTCGGTTGTTATATGTATGTATGTAGATAATAGCTATATACGTATGTAAGTGATGCAAAGTACTGAATAAAGTTGTCAGCAGTATTGGCATCATGATCATGGACGCCGTCACACATTTTCCAATATTATATTATATATTAAGTAATAATGTTATGCAATATAATATAAAGTTTTCTTCCTTTCCCACTTTTGAATTAATATATTGGGTGGATGATGGGAGATGGAACAACAAAACTTATCGCGGCGAAAGAGTCACAAAGGAAAATTAAAACCCTAGATTTAAACTCCTTCCTTTTCCCTCGTGCTTTTAATCCACAAAGTTCGGCCTTCCTTTGAGTTTGAGTCTCTCAGGCAGTGTGCTTAATTTTTAATACTTTGCCGCATTTCCAACTAATAATAACATTAATGCTCATCATCCAAAGTCTAATGAACCATTTTTTAACAGTTGATGGTTTATCATCATCACCATCATAAATACGATATTAGTAGAGCGCATTTATATTTCTCGGCTAATTGAGTTGTTCATTAACAATATTTTAGGGATTGTCTTATAGCTTGACCTTTGAACAAAAATTCAGCGTAAAAGTGCATACTCGTTTTGCATACAATGTTTTCATGATGTAGATTTAAAAAAATACTTTTCTAGCACTATTAAATTCAAGAGATTAATGTCTGAAATTTTATGTGACTCGATAACTAATCAATTATTGTAATTTTCTGTATTTTCATGCTCTCCCAACTTGGATGCCTTGATTGACACGCACTCGTTTTTGTTGACCTTTTGTACCAAATAATGTGCCAAAATTTATTCCAAAATTACAGGTATGTATTTTTACGTTGATCATTATACCTTCAATATAGCTTATTTTTCAGGAATATGCACGGTGCATTTAAATTGTAGTGTCCAAGTGTTATGTGCAATATTTACACAGTATGCGTGACCTCTTGAATTAAGATTAAGACATTGCATCCCATTTAATAGTAACGTACAAACTGCCAGAACAAAAATATCACTCAAACATGCGGCGTTAAAACGGAGCCGGTTTATAGCATTCACATATCATCAATATTAAGGCTGTAAAATACATTTTTCCACCATAAAGTGTGCCATCTTTAATGTTTAGTAGGGTCAATAATAGAATATTTTCGCCTCATTTCAAATCATTTTATATTCTGTCCACAGTACACTCAAAATTTTGATAGCTCGTGGCTCAAAACTCTCCGCAACATCTCAACTCAGCTCAACTCTTGGTAGAAAAGAAAAAAGTAACGTAAAAGTTGGAGTGTTCAGTGTTCACTACACACAAACACACACACACATACACAAAGTTGTGTACAGATACAGACAAGATGAAAACTGTGAGAAGCCCAAGTTAATGCCGCATTACTGTATGGAAGCTTTGAACACTCGGAATCTTTACTTTACTTTACTTTTCTCTTTGGGTTACTTACACATTACATGAGGCAGAGCGACGCCTCAAGAGATGAAATAAAGTCGAGAGTGAGAAAGAGAGAGAGAGAGAGATAGAGATAGGAGAAAGTGAGAAATACATTGAGAAAGTGGAAGAACATTAGCCCAGCAGCTTGGAGTCGTCTTGGTCTTCTTCTTTTTCTGCTCACTATAAACTTTGCGAGTAAATCTACATTAGAAAACTCTTTCTGGAGTTCCCGGAGTTTTATTTCAATCTAGTTGACACCTCCCACTGATTTCCCATGCACGATGCGATGTCTGGAGAGACAAGCTGGGTAACAAAGGGAAAGAGAAGAAAAGACAAAAGTAGAGTCAGCGACAGTCTTAACGCCGAGAGGAAACGGAAGGGCGATTAAATAAGTAATTAGCCTCATGAAGACTGTCGGTTGACTCGGGAGGAGAGGAAAAGAACTCCTCCAAGTCGACGATTTGTGGTCATGATATGGGGTTAACTATTTTTTCTATTCTTTCTCATTTTCTCATTTTATCACCATTAGAGTTTCGAACTATTGTTAGTACATGCATACATACATACATGTGGACATACAATGGGAGGGAAATGGAGAAAATCCCAGAACTGGTTGGTTTTTCTAATTAAAATGGGACTGTGCGGGACAAGAACAGGAACAAGAACAAAAACATGAACACGAGGAGGAACAAGACAAAAGTCAAAGACACAAAGACAAAAACTCGGAAAATGCCGAATATATTGATTGTCCACATTTTATGGATAAAAGGAAGGAAAATAATAACGATAGAATTATTATTGTTTCTTATGTCATCAAGGTCATGATAAAAAATAGCTCATGTGTAGACTGTAGACATAGACAATGGAAATACATTTATAGCGCTACATTGTTTTATTTCATTTTTTTTCTCTCTTATGACTGTCCTTGGTTCGCTTCTCGCTCCAACTCTAAAGTACTCTCCTCTCATCATCTCGAAAATTCTCGTTGGACTGTGACGAGGACTTTTGGATGACTTTTTTCATCATCTAGCTTTCTTTTCTGCTTTTTTCTTCGGGAGTTGGGACTCCTCTTTGGACGTTGGTTCCGGGAAGGCTAGCTTGTTTTATGATGTGGTGTCGTTGGTTATACACGGTCCTTGGTTGTTCCACCACTGGCTGCTTATAGGCAAGCTTGTCGTTCTTTCTCTTTCTCTGTGGAAAAAGTTGGGAGAAAATACAGTAAAATGAAATTTATGACGGACAAAGTGCATATAAATATACAGTTACCACGTGCATTGTGTGTTGTACAAGGAGAGCAAGGAAAAGATAAAACTTTATGGCTTCCTCTCGGTTTTTATTTTTTCGAAGCGGAGCGAACCAAAGATACGACCACCGGCTCACATATGCGTGTCTGTGATTTCTCCAAAAACATAGATTTTTTACATTCCCAGAAATGGACGAAGGATTGCAAGTTTTGGGAAGTTTTAAAGAGTCCTGAAAATATGAAAATATGGAGCTTATTCTTCAAGTTTGGGGAAGCTTATTTATTCAAATCAAGTTTTCATGTTGCATTTTGCTTGTTACTTTGAGGAATACAAATAGATTTCTGAGGCTCCGATATTTTAGAGGTTCAGCATGGGATTTTATAAATGGGCCTTAATATACTAAGGAGTTAAACTTTGGTTGCAACATCCAAACCTTCCAATAATTTGTTTCCCTCTACATATTTCAACTTTAGTCATTGAACAAAGTTTATGCTTTGTATTCGTATCGAGTTTCGTTTCTTTCGTTTTGATTCAAATGTGGTATCTAGGTCACGATTCAATCAACACTGTGTATAGTCATCATCATGTTGCACTCCAAATTTACATTACAGAAAAATAAGAAGGCGACGAAAGAAATTGAAAAAACTCACTGCCGTAGAAACTCAAACACAGATGCAAAAGCACGCACAAGTCCTTACAAAGAAAAAGGTGTTGGATACATTTACAGGTCAACACTTTGGTTACTTGGACATTACCTTTACTTTTTTCTCTCTTCCATCCTCTCTTCTCGTTCAATCTGTAGCTGTATAATATATTTCATTTGATTTTGATTCTAGTTTTTGAGCTTGGTCGATAAAGCGGAGGCAAAGAGAGAAAATTGCACTGATTGATGATCCGATTCAGCTTGGTTTTCAAATGGATTTCTCTTCTTCTTCTTCAAAAAAAAGAGAGAAAAAGCCGAGGATCGAGACAAGTCACATTGGAAAAGAGGACGTTTTTCCCTTTCTCTTCCCTTTCGTTTTTAGAAACGCGCTGAAATCTCGCCTTCCCAGTTTGCCATTCATTGATTTACTTTACTTTGCTCTCCTCTCCTCTCTGATTCGGATGCTGACTCTGACTCTGACTTTGGCTTTGGCTTGGCGAGAGAAGCAAGTCAACTTGAAGTGTCTGATTCCCTTTGAAGTTTGAAATTGGAGTGCTTACTTTCCCATTACGGCTTGAGGAACGGAGTGCGACTCCATTCACTCAAGACGAGAGACGAGTCTCAAGCTCCTTTTTTCCCCGTTGCACATATGATGCGATGCGATGCGATACGAGAGGATACGATCCATATACGTAATACAGTACAGTGCAGTTCAGTACAGTGCGATACACAATACAATACATTCGCATTTTGTCTCTTCATATATTTATACCTTCACTTAAACTTGGATACGTCAAGTTTTCCAGGAGACAGCCGAAAGAAAATAGAAAAAAAGAAAGCAAGGATGTATGTATGTATTATCCGTATGTATTGTACATCGTAGAAAAGTGCCCTTATGGTTATACATATCAAAATAGGCTTTTCCTTCCCGCCTCTCCACTTTTTATTTCCCCTGCCAGAAGTGAAGTGAAGATCTGGGGAAGTCGGAAACACACTCTGTACATACACAAAACCCAATATATGTAATAATAATACTAATAATAATAATATGTATCGATATAACGAATGTATGTACACATAAATAGAATCAAACGCTCAAGTTTAACTTTGACTCTACCTCTCCGATTTTTAGCCAGTCTCTCACCCAACCCCAAAAATGTATCTATACATATTACATATATACAGATAGAGAAAAGGAAAAAAGCAGAAAATACTGCTGGATTTCAAATTAAGCAAAGCCATAGAGTTCAAATAAGTTGAGTAAAATACAGATGGATTTGCAGACCGAGGGAATACAAAAAAAAGGTTGGACTGGTTTAACTTGACTTGACTTGAGTTGAATCGAGTTGAATCGAGTATACTTGGCTCTAGACTCGACTCTTCTATTTCTATTACCCTGCAATTTATTTCAACCTCATTCACATCACATGGAGTCATTCAGCTGATTAGATGTGAAAAAAACTTTCTTTTTCCTCCGACTCACCCGGAGATGCACAAAAGACCTCGCTTTTTACAGCAAGCGAATGCTCATTGTCCTAATTTTAATTTAATATGACGCCCCTCTTCTTCATCTTTTTCTTTTGCTTCGGCAAAAGGGATTTTATTTTTAGACATATTTTCTATATTTTTTCCATTGTATGGTACAATACAATGCAATATAATTCGATTATGATTTCAAAGAATATTATTATTCGCACCTTCAAACAGTTTTTATTATTTTGATTATTTTTTTCCATCAGATTTTCTCTTGTCTACAATTTGCTTTTTGTCAAGAAAATCCAAATCAACGTTTTATTACAACTTAATCAAGTTTTGTTAAACACACACATACAATAACGTAAATCTTTTGTCAAAAACTGCTTTGTCACAGATATTTGAGCTCAAAAAATTTGATATCCTTTTTATATTAAAATGTTGATATCAAAAGTTAAATATGATGAATCAAAGGATAAAAGAAAACGAGAGAAAAATGGGAGGTTGAAATGATTTGGAGGTGTGGCTCTTGGCTATTAACCCAGTCCATTTTTCCTATGTATGTATATACACAGCAGGTTTGTCTAATGTAATGAGTTCATATACATATACTGACAAGAAGGAGAGGAAGTGGTGGAAGTGGTTTCCTCCGCTCTGGGCTTGGTTTGCTGTGTGAAGCTGTGCAAGGGTTGGAGTCATGATAAAAAATATTAAAAGATGGTGATAATGATAATGACGATATTTATATTGCATAATAATCGAGACCCTTCCAATGTTATGTAATGTGGGAGTTAATAGGTAGTAATATGCTACGGTACTATAGGAATAATAGTGTATCATTAGGCCAACGGCTCTTTCTCCTTTTGTCTATAGTCCATAGATGAAGGTTTGTGTATGAAATATGAAGTAGCGATCGTCTAAACGGATTTTCATATTTGAATTTGCTCCAGTTCCAGTTCCAGGAGCATAATATAAAGATTCTCCAGAAAATGTAACCGTGAGCCAAGTTGGTTGAAAATAAAGAACTCACCCATATACACACATACAGAATACAGAATTGTCTTGAATCTTGGTCTTAAGCTTATTAGTGGTTGGATGTGGATGCTGAATCTCGGCTGCTGCTGATAATGATGATGACTCGGGAGCTGTTTAAGGGGTGAACAAGAAAAAAGAAAATGAGTTTGAATTATTATTACTCGCCATTTCCTACAGTTATGGTGGCCCGCTTAATAGGCTCTTCTTCGTCTTCATCTCCTCCTCCACTTCCTTTAAAGTAGAAGAGAGCTGGAGTTGGGAGATGAGCCAAGCCAGAGTCATTCAAATTGGCGGAGAAAATTTACCTCCATGTTGTCGCACTAGATTAATGATGTAATTAGTCATCTCCTGTGTGAGTTTGCTTGCTGTCTCCTCTCATTTCTAACTTGGCTTGGCCTGGCCTGGCTTGGTTTAGTCGACTCCCACAACGTTGATGATGATATGATTTGGTTTGGACTCACTCGGATTTCACCCATTATGTTCTCGTTGTGCTTACACTTATGTATTTGTACTCATTTGTTGTTGTTGGACACATAAGTAAGCAATCCTCAATTCCTTCCTGTTTCCTTCCCCTTCAGTCAGTCTCGAGTCCATGCATGGACGACGCACAGTGCACACTGCATACACACCGTCCGTCTGCCTCGCTCCCTCTAACTCTTACTCTCATTCTTCTTCATCATGCGTGGAAAAAAGGTGAAGTCAAGTCAAAATCAACCACTGCTGCGTGATGTATTGCAAATCGTTCCACAATTCACTTACACGCACTTAGTCATCACCATCGCATCGAAATTCATCACAACTACCTATTCACTATCCATGTACCTACAACTTGTAGTTTTTCTCGCTTTTTCGGCCTCCATGTGCAAAGTCCCCTTGAAGCCTATGAAAGATATGCACATTACATAATTACCAGCGTATCCATGCAGTTTTGCTGCAATGTTAATCCACAACGCATAATGCATGTGGTAAATGATCTTATCGTCAGCCTTCTTTGCAATTTTGCCGCTGTCCGTATTATACAAACCATGTACATGTTGTAACTATTGTACATATTAGTGCATAGGGAGAGAATTGGTATTGGTGAGATTGTTTGGCTTAAGGTTTTTACTTGATTTGATTGGATTACGGACCTCCTCTGGCTAAATGCTCCAGCTCTAGATATACCGCCGCAGCTCCAGGAGGAAAGCAATCCGTTGGCTCTATTTTGGCTCCGTCCTGTTGACTGTTGATGCTGAAACTTTCCCTCTTTTCACTCCCCGGTTTTTTCCACAGGGGAATGAATGACTGCACTGCAACTGTATGTATTTATATGTATGTATGTTGGCTCTGGATCGCCGTGTGTCGTTGCATTAAACCGTGTAAATAAATGTAAGCCAAATATATATCGGATTTCATCCATTTTCATTCATTTGCTATTGTCATTGTCATTGCCGTCGCATTGTCGCAACCATGTCATATCATGGCCATTGGTATGACCACCGAGTTGCCCAGTTTCAATAATGTAATGTGAAACGTAATTGCAATGCGTAGGACAAACTATCCTAGAAAGAATTCCAGTCGTTGGAGGGTTCTCTCCCTTCAAACCTGAGTAAAAATCTAAGAATAGGCCTGGAGAATGGAGGGAATATTACGCTGGAGACTGGAGATGAGAGTAGGGGAATTAATGAAAGACAGATTATTGCATCGCATTGAAAATAAAATCCTGCATTGCATTCAGGCTCCGTGAACGTTTTCCTTCATTCCTGATCTATCAATAGAGCAGACTGTATATGTATATTTATATGGAAACGTGGGGACAAGATGCCCTTTTGATATGTATATATGTATATGTGAAAACGATCCTCTGGTTATTGTGGATTTTGTATAGCTACAAACTCGTATGCATGTGGCTTGGCCTGATATTCAGTGGGGTCATATACGAATTAGTGCGAGTGTTTCTTGAATCCACTAATCGGTTCAACGACAGTCAGCCAGACATATGGCAAAAGAATAGATAAAGTTGGAGATGACAAGCTGGCCCTGATGAAATTCGTGCTTTTTCCACAATTTTGTGGCTCTGACATGGACATGAACCATGAAGAAAGCCAGCATTGCAATTCTATTGTTATTGATAAGGAAAGTATAGGATCTTCTTCCCAGTCTTTAACTTCCCCATATCATCACCATCATGTTCCCCTCTCCATACCATACCATGTCGTTCCATTTCAGTCCCTTTGCCATGCTCCATACTGTCCCAGTCTATACACAGCATACAGATATACAGCCGGACATGTCATTTCATTTTCATTTCATTTCATTGTATCACCGTCAGATTCATTCCAGATCGTCTCAGTTTCAGCCCGAGCTTCTGAAGTATCCTTCGTTATTATCATGACAATACGGTGGGAGGATGTGGAGGATGTGGCTAGTAATTTGATGATGATTCAAGTGACCAAAAAGAATGGAAGAAAACGAGCAGGACAAAAAAATCAACTCCCTGCTTTACTTTACTTTCTGCCTTGCTCGTTTGTCCGCTCATCCACTTTATACGGTGTATGTAATTCTATATTTTTTTTCATTTCAAGCCATTTTATCCTACCTAGCAATAATAGATACTCTATATGTATGAAGAAAAATACATACATACATATGTGTGTTTTTATCTTGTCGGATTCAAAACAAAAATAGTGTGCACTTATTATTACATTATTATTTCTGTACCACAGGGCGGTTTTACATTGCACATTGTACGTTGTACATATTATGTACATAAATAGGCTGCCGTTGTCGGATGGTTGTTTTGTTGTATTGCGTGGTTGAATGGTGAAACCTCTTTGGTTGGGCCCAAGTTGGAGTTTTTGGCTTGGTTTAAATCTACCCTGCAGTTTGATTCATGATACTTTCCTCTCTCCTGTTGAGGCTCCTGCATTCATTCACCCAACGAACCAACGACTGATTGTCCATGTATACACGTATGGACATGCACGTATATTAAATATGTGCATACATATTTCTGTGTATGATACATATGAATGCGTGTACGTCTTCCTACCTCAAATTACTACCTTTCTTCTCTGATTGGAGTCGGAAGTTGATGAATTATGTTTTGATAATAGGCTCGAGGTTTTCGTCTTCCAACTTTGAAAATAAATATACAAGTATGTATTATGTAAGTATATGCATGGACACGAGAGGAAAATGAGTGCATGTGTGACATGTATGAATATTATCATTATTATACTCCAAAATGTGTGGCATGATCATCGTCATTGTGATATTATTATTATGGTTATTTTTATACGTATACGGTTATGTATGTTTGTAATACGAGAGGTCTGCACACACTTTCCTGGGTTAGGTAATCATATCATACGTTTCATTTTTAAAAATAAAAATCCAGGACGATTATGAAGCGATTTGTTTGTCTTTGTCTGCTGTTCACATTAAGACATAAAACAGGTGGAAATCGTTGGGCATGTTATTGTTATTTTATTATATTGCACATAAAAATGAGTTTGTGTTGGAAGTCAACTAAAAGTCAGGCTATAAATTGTAAAATGTGTAAAAATATCCAGAAAATTAACGGAAGGTGCTTGTTGTTTTTGTTTCTTAATTTTTCAGTTTTCATGCCCAGTTTCACGAGATTTTGTTTATTTATACATGGAAGTCGGTTTAAACTGTACGCTATACAATTATTTTTATTGTTTGATAATCGTCTCTATTGTTTTATGCATTTTTATAAACAGAAAAGAACTTTTTAAAAAAAATGTGACATTTATGTCCTATTTATATGTGTATTATGTTCATGGACAAGAATTTTATCAGAAAAGAGATCGGTTTAAGGGAATTGTTTAATGATCAAAAATTACATAAAACGTAACAAATACATTAAACAAAGGGAATTTGAGACTGTAAAGTGCTTTCATGAAGGTATACAAAGAAGAAGAAAAAGACGAGAGGAGGGATAAAAAATGATGGTGATTGTAATTATTATTACTATTATTTTCCAGCCCACTGGTCTTGATGTAGATAGGAAATGGGGAAGGTGGGCGAACAACACCAACTCGAAATTCTCATGAATTATTACCCACACTTCCACTTGACACTTTGTAAGCTGCTTGTTATATTAAACACAGCTATAGGACGCCAAATACTTTCCACAGTTTGTTTTCAGTTCACCGTTCAGCGTGGGCTGATTTGAATGTGACTTTTGACTCATAGTTGTGGCTAAAAAGTTGGATATTGGATGTTGGCTGTTGAAGGTTTGGTGGGAAAAGTCAAAAGTCGTTGTCTCCTCTTTTGCTTTGAGAAAGTTTCCAAAAGTTTAGGTGTCAGAATGTTTGCTTATGGTCTGGCTGCTTCGCTTGTTGGCGTTGTTGACTTTGCGGTGAGCACACAGAGTAAAGTGTTGGAGTTGAAGTTACGGATATCATTTAGAATTCCTTGTTTCATCATTAAATAAACATAAACAAAATGACCCCGCAAATTATCCTATATGTATATACATAGATGTTGCAGTAATGGCGTCCAAGTTTCCAAAATTGAGCGTGCCTCGCTCCTGTTTCCTTACAGTGCCGAAACTAATTAATTATTATTATGAACTTTATTTTTTGGATGGGTGGCCGTTTAAACTGTAAATAGTAAACAGTTTAAAATTTAATGGGCGAATACAAAAGTACAAATGTAAAAGTTGCTAATAGGTCTATTCATAATTTATTCAGAAACATTATTGGCTTAAAGTTTAGTGTTTAGTGTTGGGTGCTTACTGCTTACCTCCTTGTTACAGAGTTACTTTTCAGCTTTCTTCGTTGAACTTTTGCTACACTGTATTTTCATAATATTGTATTTCTAATTAGAGAGATGAGAAGGGGAGTAATTTTTAATATGCTTTGGGTGTAAACCCAATCAGTTGACATGGCTGCAATCCAATCAGCTACCAACAATAAAGATGACCCCACTGTACTTAATAGGATTTACATAATGAGAATGTGAAACCCAAAGACGCTTTTCTTGTTATAATTTTATTATTTATTTGCTAATTCTCAATTCTCCGTCAATTTGGACAAAAGAAGGGAAGCAAGAGGCGGAGAAAGAACGAGAAGACGTGGACGAAAGAAGAGTTTGCCTCTGTGTGTGGTGCAAAACTCCCATGGACACATAATAAATGTGGCTTTTGCCGTTGCTCTTGTAGCTGTCACAGCGAGAAAGAAACGAGTCATTACACTCTGTTTAATCATCATTAATGCATGTGAATGTGTGTGGTGTGTGTGTGCACGTGTGTATACGGCTACGAACCTTCTACATAGTATACAGTCTACACAATAGAATTTACTCGCAAACTAATCAGTGTGTTCATACATATAAGCAGTATTTATTGTATATGCATACGTAGACGAGGTATTCTCCAGCCTGCCCATGTCCATGGTATGAAAAAGGACAGCATCGTATCGCATCGCTATATTGACATTGACACTGACATGACAGAGATCAAGCAGACGGAGAGCGCATCAGCGTAATTGATTTTAAGTGCCTTCTTACGTACCGTCTAAATGAAAACACGTGAGGAAACAGACAGTGCAAGAAACACAACATACATGTATTTATGTTGTATGTGTATAATACATGCATGTATGTACTTGAATGTGATTGTTCTCCCTAAAAGTAGGTATACACAAACAAACGGTCGAGAAGCATTAAATTTTATGTAACTCTTATATCATGTAGTAAAATACAGTCAATAACTGGATGGAATATGCGTTATGTAACTCTTCTAAAATATGTTTGAGTTTGAATGAGCAGTTTGAGTCCGAATTCAAATCAAAATCAATGACGTCCATCCAAAGGCAAACTGACGGACAATTAAATGCTGTCCTGTTTACATTGTAATTACCTTTGTGTCCAGTGTCCATGTGTTTGCGTTTGTATGATTGAATCAAACAGTTATACATAAGCTAGTGGAATGGACTTGTCTTTTTCTTTGCTTTGACTCGGCCTGTCAGCAAAACACGAAACGTTCATGGAGAGTGAACGAACTTGAAAAATTCATTGTGTAACCGTCCATCCTGTTTAATGACAAAAAACCGAATGAGAAATCAATGAGCAAGAAATGAAATCTTACACGACGGACTTTGATGGTGCTGGATGAGAAATGGAGAAGGAATGGAATTTAAACATACCTACATATTTTGGACTGTCTCCTTTCTTTTGACGTATGTACAACACTTGACTTGCTCTGGAATTTTATAGCTGTTTTGTCGTAGTTTAGTTAATGCTCCTCATTACCAATACACTGTTGACATTATCTGTGGGCAGACATGAAGAATGAAGATATTACGGCTTTCTTCATTAGAACTTTCAGTTTATCCATTAACTATGCACAAAGCAGTATATCGTGTGAACAACTATTTGTTCAGTCATTTAGGTTTTGACCCTGGCCAGGGCCATGGCCGTTAAGATCATTTGTATGCACTGCTTTTACAGTTTTCCAACGACAAACGTCCATAGCACCTTGTGTGACAGAAAGGCAAAGCAAAAACAAAGAATTTAGACAGTTGTTGCTTTTCGAAAACATAAACCTGCAACAGAAATTCCCCTTTTTGACAGGGGACAAAAATTACAAAATGTCAAGAGTTTGTTCCAAGTGTGAATGGAATATGACAATGATTTTGAATATTGTACAAAGGGAACAAGTAGTAAAAAGATGCTTAAGAATAATATGAAGCTGTGGAGCAAACATTAATAATAATAATATTAAGTACATAATGGAATGCTTTTCCACAAAGATAAGTATGAATAAGTATTACAATAATGTCCGTGAGCCTTTGGTATTTATCTAGTACTGGGGAAAGAGGAAGGAAAGGGCATCAAGAAAAGATGAAAAGTACACTTATATGTATACAAATAGTAAATGTTTTGGTTGTATTATACATACATATAAAGTCACTGAAAATTGAGGTATTTGAAAAGATTGTGCTACATAATAATACATAGGAGCTTAATCTGACGGCAAGTGAAGGATCACTTCATTGGGGACAAGTTGAGAGGAAAAGCGGAGACGTATCTGTAATTAATATTGCATTGTCTCGCTGTCGTATTCTATATGCCATTGTATTGTTATGCTGTCCTGTCCTGTTTTGTTGTGTATGTGTGTGTGCGAGATGAATGTCAAGCGTCTCACTCCTCTGGTTATCTCGACTCACTCTATTCTGACTCTGAGTTTGGCTCTGAGCTCTGAGTCTGAGTCTGGCGCAACACACAAATACGACAAGGCACAAAAAGTTGTAAAAACAGCAACAACCCGGCAAACATTTCTTCGAATACACATACAGCATCCACACGTGGAAATAGAAATGTGTACAATGTACCGTGTCAAACGTACATACACACTTACAGGGAAAATGAAAGATGCTCATAGTCGTAGCATCAAGTTGTCACAGGGAAATGAAAACGAGAGAATGCTCTTCCCTCCACTCGTCTAGTGTATGTACAATGTACAATGTACATGTCTGTATGTGCCTATTATCTACAGTTTGGCAGGAAGGACATGGAGAATGCTGGAGAGAACTGGAGTCGTTTTTGACTTGAATGAGGTTCGAGTTCATCACCATCATTATCATTTTATCGTTATGATCAGTTCAGTTCCATCACCATCAGCTTGCTTCATCGTCGCTCTCCTTTCCTGCAATGAACTCTATTGTATATTATATATTGGACTGTGAATTGAACATAGGATAGCATCGCGGTCATTACTGTTGGTGACTCGATCCTCTCTGTTGGACTCTTTGGCCATCTCGACGAGTCTCCAATGAGTTTTTATGCGGAGTGCTCCGACTATTTATCTATACCCATATGTATGTACATATCTGTAAATGGATGAGTACTTAAATCGACTTGTGAAGTTGAAGTTTCCGGAGGAATCGGAGGTGTTTGATAGCCTCAGCAATAGATTCAATACAACATCAACTTGAGCGTTGAGCATACCGTACGATACAATTCAATTCAGTACAATACAATCGAATCCAATACAATTCAATTCTATGAGACTTGTTATTATTTTGATACAAGTACAAACTCCAGCATGTCCTCTGGACATGATGACGACGACAACGAGGATGATGATGATATGGGACTGGAACGACATGACACACTGCTTGTTTCGTCAAGTTGTTGTGTTGTTGATATATTCATAGAATTTATTTTCTATTATCAGAGGAATACATTTTACTTTATGCTGCCCTGTTTCTAATTTCAATGTGCCTTCCTCTCGGGAAAATTGTTGAATCGCCATCGTTCTACTTTTCACAGAACGTTATTTGTGCATACACATACACATATTATTCCAATGGTATCGCATCTTCCTGTTTCAGCACGGGGCCAGTTTTGATGTCCACTTTCATTTGAATAACCGTCGTCACCTTCCGTTAAATTGTTAATTCTATTTAATGAAACCTTATTAAACGTTAGAAGACTTTATGATATTGCTCTCAATCTCCATCGGAAATCAAGTTTGAATTCAAATTCACCATGGCAATGTATCTTCGTTTATGTGGGACAAAAAGTGTGGAACGATGTTCATGGGTCATTTTTTGACAGTTATTCAAAATTCTCGTCAACGGTTCCGTTTATTCATGCAATCTTCGAAAAGATTATATTTCAGTGTTGTTTTTTAAAAACAAAGCACGAAACATTGGTGGGAATCAAAAGCCAAAATTGTTTATCGGAGAATAACAAACAAATAAAAATTTCATAGTTGAAGAGAGTTTAGCTGAGCTTGCACACACATATTTTTGTATGTATTTTTTACGTTAAAATGTATTCATTTTCCTCTGTAAATAAAGCTCTATTGCCAGAGCAATGAATGTACATGTAGTGTAGAGTTGATAGGCTGTGGAAGATTTATCTTTAATCTCTAGAGAAAAGGCAGAGGGAAGAGAAGAGCGATTGCGTGCCATATGGAAAACGAAAATCAAAATTTGTTCTTGTACTCTTCACTTTCCTTTTCTTCGTGATCATCGAAAACATCACACATCAGCATGTTTTGTTTTTTCTGTACATCATTGAAGCAGGATTTTATTTTATTTCTCACACTGCAGTGTACTATATTGTACTGTACAAAATTAATGATAATAATAGATGCCGAATTCATTAGCAAACGAAAGTGTTTAATACCTGTATTTTATTCTACATTTCCATGTCGGGCTTTAATTGGTGAGGTTGTTTTTAGTTAGGTGAGAGACCTTTAGTCTTGTACTCTACCTGTGAAACAAAATCCAGACATGTTTTGTCCGGACTTAAAAGCCTCATTAAGTAATCTTTCCCCTAAAATCTTGACAAACATGCAACGGTATTGCAACGGCAGAATTATGCCGTGATCAAATGTATGAGACAAGCAGACACTGTATTATTCTCGTGAGTTGGATTCGGGTAAGCGGAAAATTTGGACACTTTTGAGGCCACAGATTTGTCGGGTTTATTTTTCATGCATTTTTTAAACGGGAACGGATTAGAGAGGGATTGGAGGGAGTAAGACAGATATATTTGTCCTATCGTTACAATAAATATTTGAGTCAGATCAACCTGACTTTTCTTGAAAAAATACCAAAAAATTGGCAAAGCACAAAGCTCCTAGTCTAAACTCATATTTTGTTTTGTCAAATTCCACGACAGCTTCCTGACATTTGAGTTTCAAAGAATTAAGGGTGTGGGAAATTATTTTATTCACTTTTCAATATTTTTACTGGTAATCCCAAAGAAAAGGCATGCATACATCAGGAGAAGATTAAGGCGTATAAATTATTCGGCGAAGACTAGAATCCTCAAGAACTTAGAGATGTATTTTCTATTTATTTAGTTTTTTCTGTACTTTATATCTATGCATATACTTACACATAGAATACGGCCCAATACAACCTACAAGCAAAGATGACATTTGATCGATTTCCAAACGTCAATTCTCGGGCAAGTTTTCAAAGTGCACTGTACAAACAAATACACATACATACATACTTTTCATTTTTACTCTTTCGCAACACTCGGCTTGGTTTTTACACCAAGAATTTATATGTATATACGCACCTTCACTTGGTAAAGCCAGCGATAAGCCATCTAATAATAATGTATTGCTATGCATTACCTCAAAAAATATACACTTCCTCTACCCGGAAAAAATAAGGGGAAAGCAGACAGAAGCAAGAAACAGTTTTTACCAGGGAATAACATCATTTTGGTCAGATTGGTGGTAGGGTGGGGAAAAGTATTATGAGATTGTGGATTGACTTCATCCTTGGCTAACCCTGTCGGTGATGGATAAAATGATGTTACTTAGATGCTTTTATATCTCTGCGTATAAAAACACGTACAAATATTCGATAGATGCTATAGATCTAGATCTCTATCGAATTTGGATACGCATGTGGATGTACAATAGCTAGAGTTGGCAAGGAAAATTCGGTTTTTTTGGTATTTGACATTGCTTAGGATACACTAACATGTAGATATAGATACAGATAAAGCTAAAGGTAAGGACAAGGCAGGATCTTCTACTTTTCTTATACCTACATAGAGTTTGTGCCGGTAGATGGTTGAGTTACAAGTTGGAGAATACAGTCAGTCAGTCACTGAGGATATTTCCACGTCCATGTTGATACTCTACCTCGGCAGAATTGAATCCCCCACGGAGTCATGAGCCCTGTATGAGATTTCGCAATCAAAGCATCCGAAAAGGCCAAATTGCTCTTTGAGACTTTAGCCCATCTCTTTTTTCTTCCGTGTTTCCCTTTTTTCTCGGCTCTCCTTGGCTTTGACTTTGACTTTGGCTGTCCTCCTTACCATGGAACGGAACGGAACATAACAAGGAAGAAAACCCACCAATCAATCTTTCCATAATCATCTTTCATTCCAAATTATATCAGAGGATGATAAAAAAGAGGGAAGAAAAACCAAGTCGTCCAGTCAATCTTTTCTCCCCTATTCTGTGCCAGCTCCGGCTCCAGCTAATATTCCCGCAATTTTATAGCTTTTGTATCCGAAATATTATTACAATTCTTCTTTTATCCACCATTATCCCGTTTTTCAAAAGGAAATTAGTTCTGGATAAAATTTTCCTGAGTTTACTCCAACTTTTCTTTGACAAGTAATGTGATCAAGCCAGCTCCATTTCGTGCAGTTACTTTGACCGTTTTCCCGAAATCGGGGCCCTCCTTTCAATTTTCGTATTTTGATAGCAAACTTTTATATTTAATTTCCTCATTGTTTTGCTAAAGTCATCTAAAATACATACATGAAAGCGATTGCTTGGTGCGTTAACGTCAAACTTGATAACGATAACTAAAGTTATAGTTATTAGTATAAATACGCATACTGTGTTGTGTAAACGATCAGTTTGACCACCTTTATTTACATAGGATAACTTTTGTGTTTAAATCTGTCTTTGATATTGGCATTGTTAGTATTATTGTTGTTGTTGTTTCCTGGGCCTTTGTTTTTGTTTTTGTCTGCGTATTTATTTACCCACTGCCTTGTTTACGTGATGTCGAAAGATTCTCGTTTTGTTTGTAATTTGATTCTAGAGTCATTATCCTAATTTCGAATCCTGGTAAAACTGACTAATCATTGTTTATGCTCGGATTCCACACTACTTATGTGTTCCGCTATACAAAGTACGGTGTGCACACATACATAACTAACTGTATTTGCATACAAGTTTCTGACTGTAGTTTTGCAGATCGTCTGGATTATGTTATAATGTATCTCCTTTTCACGATACCTTATAAACAACTGTCTATACACCAAACACAATATATCTGTATTCTGTATGTATTTAGAACAGTCTCGGAGAGTTTTGTAAATAATGGTGTGGATTTGCCTAGACATTTAATCCTTTGGCTTGTAATTTCGTTCCGAGCGAAAGAGAAAGAGAACATAGAGAGAGAGAGAGAGAAGTGTACACACTTTCCTTTTCTGCTCCTCTTCTTTGTGGCCATTAGATAGGCTAGCTTAATAATAAAGCACCGGGACAATGTTGTGTGTCAAGAAATACACAGATATCACACATACGTATGCGTACATATTTTATACAGTATGTATACATATATAAAGCAGTAGTGAAAAGGAATCTTCTTCTTTTCCTCTGGTTCTTTGTCTTTTGCTGATATATTATTATTATAGGATTTTCGAATCGTCGACTATCCACGAGGCAGAGCATTACACGTTTATCTACATAAATATGTAGAAAGAAGAGAATGAGCCTCAAAGAAATATGTGTGAGCAAGTGGGAATGGATAATAAGTGAAGTTGAACTGAAAATGGCAGAATGAAGATGAAAATAAGTTGTTAGGTTCTGGTTCTGGTGGCAAAGAGAGGGAGACGTTCCACTCGTTTCATTTTCCGTGTTTTCTTTATATGTATCCATGAACATATATGTATTATGTAATATGTACATATTCCAAGTATATGCATATTTCTCACTTCCTCTCCTTCTTCTTGTGGCTGAATGCTGTGTGCTCTTGAGCAAACTATTAATCCGATATAATTCTACATTTCTACATGTCTACGTACTACATACGATACTACATACTACATACTCCATCCACGAGGATGAGACACTCCATGGTTCCAAAGTGCTGGTGATTTTCTTGCTCCTTTTCGCTTTGGTTGTCCTTGTCGTTGTTCTTGTTCTTTTCCTTGTCCTCGTCGTCTCTCTCCATTTCTCTGTAGAGTTACATGCATGCTGCAACCACGACAATTTGAGGAGAGTACAAAGAACAGCTCTCTGTCTTTTCCTATTTCTCTCTCCCTCTCTGTATATGTTGTAGTTGTAGCTTACTCGACTTTGGACGTGCATGAGCACTTTTTGGTGGAACATTGTTGTTCTTTCTGGATGTGTGTGTGTGTATGAGCTTTGGTTTCTCTCGAATAATAATATCATTACGTTCCATGATTCTGGTTTAGTTTGATTCTGGTTTTGACTTTGACTCTGTCTTTGAGCCTTGTCTCAGTGTACGATGTACTGTACAGTGTACAATATCAAGTGTAGAGATGGCTATCATTTCATAGCCTTTGCATCTCATTTCATTCGGTTTCACAAGGGCTTACAGTTTTTACAGCTAAAAGTCACTTGTTCCCTTTTTTCTCGTTTTCTACACATCATCCACATTTATGCCATGCAAGTTGACTCAAAACTTGCATGTAAGATACTTGTTTCTCTTCCTTTATTTTTCTATCTCTCTCTCTCTCCCTCGATTTCTATTTCTCTCTCGGTGTGCCTGTATGTCAGTCTGTCTGTGCACCGCGGGGATTTTCGAGCTTCACTTTCAACTTTCAATTCTCTACTGTACATCCAACAAAATACAGTACAACACGTCACATCATCATCATAGGAATCTGTACTTTATTTTTTACTTTGCTTTTTGAACGGTGTACAAGTACAAGTATAAGTATGTACAAGTCCGGATAAAAAAGGAGGATTGAAATGAAAAAGGAGGTAATAATAAGGTTGTATACTTTTTAAATCCTCCAAAGTCGACTGAAAGAGAAAGACAAACATGAAGTATTATAGTTTGGTAAAGAAGTCTTCTTATTTTTATTTTTATTCTATGAATGTTATCCTCTTTCTTCTCTTCTTATTTAAATGTTGTGCTTATCACATTGAAAAATTTGTAACAACGTACCTACAATATATTTGTAGAGTTCTATAGGTGGAAAAAGTACACGACAGACTCATGTTCATGTTCAAAAATTGTGGTGTGGTATACTTGTCCGTTTTTTTCGTCTTTTTTCTGTGGCAGTTCTTCTTCTTCCTCGGATTCATACTATGCAATATTCATTTTATATTCACGTTTCTGGTCTAAGTTTTAAAACCCCCAGCTTCCCAGAGTTCTCCATGTCTTTTCTCGGAAATTTCGAAGATTCTAATTTAAATGTTGTTTCTTTTTGATGACAATGACAGCAACATCTCCTTGTTGTTTTAAAAAGGGAAAAAGACATGGAAGAAAGAAACCAGAAGCGGATTGTTTGGATTCTTGCTCCATCAAGCAAAGAGGTTGGGAAATGTGAATTGTGTTGTTGTGGACGTGGGCGAGTTTCATTTTTCCGTTTGAATTCCAAATTCAGCTGCATTTCAATTTCATTTTCAATTTCATGTTCATGTCGTTGTCCTTCTCATCAAATATCAAAGAGTTGAATGGAGTGACGAGATGAAATGTCACCAACTTACATGTATACTCTGTACACGGTGCATAAGCATGTATACGTATAGAGATCAAATATCAATTATCATGTTGTCTTGTAAATTTTTGCCATGTTGAGACGACATGACATGACAACACTCAAAATCGAAGGACCGTCCACTGTCTCAAGATCGTAGCAGTGGATCTTCCCCACACCTGACGAATGTGTTGTAAATTGTGATTCAGAGTGTCAAGAAGGTATTTTGCTCTCGCTTGAATGGGCAGTAGCACTCTGATATTCTGATTTAAAAAAGGAAGTTACATACATTTCTCATTTGACTTTAGAATTTGAATCTGAATCTGGACATGCACTTGAGGTCATGAATGAACTCACAAATTCGAGGCTAATGTATGCGTAAAATGTACCCGAGAAGGCTCTCAAGTTTACACAAACACACACACACACACAAACACAAGCTATTGCAATAGCAATGAAAATAAGGGAGCAACTTTAGCTTGAATATCATTGTATGTATGTATGTGTGTATGTAGTATGCAAGGAGGTATTTATGTATTAAAATGAAAGGAGAAAGACTTAAGGAGAAAAGACAGTTTATGACTCCAAATGACTGTGTATCACAATCAGGGAGAGTGAGAAAGAGAGAGAAGGAAGAGTGAGCGTATCAACATCAACGGGGTGACAGTAATGAGCGTTACGCCTCGACTTTTACTAGTGCAATAGTCATGCTAAGTAGGTGATAAAAATGTTTTGCCCTGGCATTTATGAACCTTCCAAGCTCAAAACCCTACCATCTACTCTACTTCCACTCCTACTCTGCCTGTCTCCTTCTCACCCTTTCTCTCTCTCTCTCTCTCTCTCTTGTTTTATGATGATGACTTCCAAATACATGGACATATATGCATGTATTATGCATAATACGTATACATATACGTATACAAACACTCTTTTATCTTAACATTTGTGGATTAACTCGATGGGAAATGAGGATGGTGAATGTGGTTCAAATTCCCCGTCGTAATATTATGCACACCATCCACAAAGAAAAAAGAGGAGGAAGAGTGTATTTAAGTGGAAGTAAGCGTACGTGTAAATGTCTCAAGTTTTTTTGTTTACCCACACCAAGCTCATTTGCATGAGCATTTCTTGTATATGTGTATGTGTGTATGTATAATGTATATTTACACCAAAACAACTCTGGCTGACTGCCTTACTGACTCTTAACTGACATGGCAGACTGATGGTCGATCCTCCTATATATAAGCAGGATTAAGACTGGAAACTCACTGGACACTTTCACGTTAAAACTGCTCAAATGTTCAAATCCAAATGTTCGAATTCTGTGTACGTACATGTTCATTGTAGAATACATGAGCATGAATCCCTAATTTTTACCCATTTTCTCTCTTTATTGACCATTGTCTACAGAGAATTTAGTGGAGTTGAGGTTCTGCTTTAGCACTTTGGTATATCCTCAACTCGACAACCGTCTCCATTCAAAACAGTTTGTCTAAATTTTTTACGATATCTTCTTGTTGTTTTCTCTATATTTAAAACGATAAAAAAGATACTGTGGATATTGGATTGGAAAAACAAAGAAATGGGAAACGGGGGGAAAGCTCTCTCCACAGCTTTTGTCTTTATTCTTCAGGGTATAAACATTAAGTGGAGAATAAAGTGACCAGGTGTTGTTTTAGCCTTTACGTTTGGCTTTGTCTTTGATGCATTTTCGAGAATCGTGGAGATACGGATACGGGTGCTTCAAAACAATATCAAATGTACACAGAGGACGAGATACATAATACGTATGATGATCATTTTAAAAGAAGAAGAGTGAGTGCTCATAAGCAGGCGAAAAGATGCAAAGGCTACAGATGCTGTTAATGTAGGCAAATGAGAAACAGGCGAAACTCGTTTGTCTGTACGTATACATATTTATTATGTATAGCCAAAGTCGTGGAGCTTTGAGTTTTGGATGGAAAGTCACATTCACATCACACAGAGACGAAGCAACATGCAGGCTCAAGCTCAAATTCAAATTCGAATTCAACTCTGGCTTCAGCTTTATGTAGTTCCAGCTCCAACGCTCATGGCTCATGAAAAGAAGATGGTTGTGGGGAAAGGAGACGGAGAAATAGAGTGGAGAGGTTCGATTAACTTGAGCCTGTGTAATTCTCTCAATTTCTCCTAACTATCGGAATATTAGGTAGACAATGCACCATTCTCCCACCTAATTACTATGTACATAGATAATGCGAGTGGCTTCATAAAATGCACAATATTATGTATACTAGCACCTAATTCTCGACTGGCAACTTACTATTAACTAAGTAACTGCACACAAAAGCTGCATCTGCTCGTCTTCTTATGCATATTAGCTGATGCTACAGTATCTCTCTTTCTCTGTATTATCTGAAGACGTTTGTATTTATACATCCTATAAAATGAACAGATATTCATTGTCATATCATGATGAGAATCATCACGATATGCTGTAAACGGACGCTGAGGCTCCTCTACAGCTTCTTGAGCTCCTTTCGAGAAGCTATAGAGAAGTCTCGTATTTATGAGGGGCAATTGACTTTTATTTTATTTTAACAGGTAGACGAATTCTATCTATCTTTATATACGGTATACAGTTGAAAACTTGTACAGTGTATCCAAAATACGTCAATTACCCCATATTAGATATATTATGGCGTGTAGATACTGATAGGTATTGTGAAACTAGAGAGAGTTGAGCTTCTTCTTCTTAAGCGGAGATTTTTTTATAATTCCTCAAACTTTTATATTGCACCTCATTCATAATATGTCTAAAGTTTTTTTATATTACACCCTGCATATTTCCCAACACATTACAAGGAAAGTCGCACCACATAATAGTGTAATAGTGTATTAGTAAGGGTGCAATATAACTAGGGAGGAAACTGTTACATTATTATTATTATTGCCTTGATACCTTGATTTTAAAAGTTCTGGAGGAATCTCACCCTGGTAATTTGCACGGCCTAATGGCGGCTAATAGACGTTGAGCAATGACACAATAATGGGCGTAATAAAGCAAGAGGAGAGAAGAGAAGAGGTTGAGAGTCAAGGACGTTAAATAATTGAAGGGACCTGAGCAACGCTAAAATAAACTACATTAAACTAAAGGCCAAACTAAAGTGCCTCAATTAAGAGTTGGCAGGCTAAAAAATTAGGGACAAACTTGATGAGTTTACTTTATGGCATCGAAATTAGTATGGCGAGAAATGGTGGTTAAAAATTCGATCGAGAAAATTGGCTTGTTTTTGTGGTATTTTATGATGCAATCCCTGATAAGTAATGTTCATGATGAGATTTTACACAGAATTTCTTTTTAAACTAACTAATTATTTTTTTGTTCTATTTTTCGGTCCGGCTTCTGCTGCTGCTATTTGATGGAAACCCTTGAAAAATGAAACTGTTTTTTTCAAAATTACAGGTACGTAAACATTAAAGTAACTATTTTGCATCTAGTTTATAGGTAAAACTTTGCATACTTTCATCAACTTTTACATTGTAAAACTTGCATAAACTTTTCATCCGTTTCGGCAGCATGTATTTCTTGCAAACTTTCATGCAGCATACAGCGTTTTTGCATTCATTGGAAATTTCATAAAACTTTTGTGTGAGGGTGGGCATAATTTTTCTCGCAATCTTTTGTACCATGGCCAAGTGGAGCTCCAAAAGTATGATATTATTATACAGATATACGGCTGATATTACATAATAATGAAGTTTTTCCGAGGATGAAAATACTTTGCATATAAATCAACTTGATTTTTGAGTAGTGAGCATTCTTCCGCTCTCTCCATCTCCCTGATTTTTATTTTACGACTTTCTGACCTGGATGTAATATTGTGGCTGAAAAGCTCGTACTATACATAAATACAGTTATGAGTACATATTATAAAGGGGAGAAAAATGTGAAAGACGTGAAAGCGGAGATGAAGATGAAAATGAAAGGGAAGAGGAAGGAAAAGACAAGATGTGAAAATATTCAAGTTCTCCGTCCCTCTTCTATTGTGTGTGTGTGTGTATGTGCGTGTGATATGAAAAAGGAGGTCTAAAGATTTTAATGGATCTAAAATGGAATTTCTAGATTGAGTCGTTAGGTGGTTTACTAGGTGTTCATCTCAAGACTCCTTTTCGTCGAAGAAGAAGAAAAAGTAGAAGAAGTAGAAGCCAAGCCAAGCCAGAGCCAAAAGGCTGAAGAAAAAGCCACTTCTTCTTTCTTTCTCCCTGCTTTTCGACAAGACAAATGGTCCCAGTCGCGGCCGCGGCTCCTCCGCACAATGCATAAGTAGGCTTAAATTTGTGATGGAAAGAGTTAATTGCATCTTGGAGTGAGATATGAGATAATCTGGATACTTGAAGTTTCCATTTTGTATTTATGGACCTCCATCCTTTATAGACGAGCAAGTCATTTGCTCCTCGTCTCGGCTTCATTGCTTACTCTCGAGCAGATATCTCATATAGCTCATCCATTGTCTACTGATATTGGCCCGTTCTTTCTTTCTTTTGACTCTGCCTCTGCCTACTCCTTTACATCGCGCCGCAGTACATCACATAACACAACACAACATAATGTAACATAACATAACAGAAGGGAGCAGCACAGCACATCGCATCGCATCACATCACAAAGCAACAACCACTGTACATCTCGCAAAGGGGAGCATCCAAAAAGAAGAACAAGAAGACATGGCAGAAATGAGATCTTTTGGATATTCTTCTACTTCTTCTTCCTTTTTTCTCGGCTTCCTCTTGTTCTTCTTCGTCTTCTCCTTTGAGTATCTTCCATTTTTTCCATGAGGGTGAAGTGAAGGAAATCGAGTGAGAAGAGGAAGCTGCTGAAAGCCGAAAGGATGATCTTTTTCCCCTTTCTCTAGTACATATATAGATATATATTCTATATATTTTCCTTATTTTCTTGATGCAACGTACGTCAGACATCTTCATGTCTGTCTCAGTACAATATAAGACAATATAATCTAGAGAATATATTTACGGACAAATGTGAAGAAGAAGAAGAAATTGTGAAGGGGAATAAGATGGAGAATGTATGAAGAACTACTCACATTCACATATTCTTCTTGTCTCCCATTATTATTAGTTTTATTACTATTATGCTACATTTATATGACGGAGCTCTTCATTTCCCCTCTGTATCTATTTATCTTTCTCTCTTGCTCAGTCCTTATATGTATGTGGACTCTCCATTTTTTGTTGTGCTCACCCGGAAAACTGAAAATGAAAATCTGATGCCGAAGCAGGAGTCAAAGTCAAAGCCAAAGCCAATTCCAGATCCAGATCCACATTTGAGATCAGAGCTCAACTCAACGAGGGCCGCATGCCTTGAGTTATCTTTGTTGAAAAATAAGTAAGTGATGAGGGCCCCTCTTCTTCTTCTTCTTCTTCTCCTTGCTGTTTTCCGCCATATGTTTTTCCGCCTACATTTACGCATCGTCCCGGTATACATAATAAAGATACATACTATACTATACATACACGCGTCCGAGTTATTTATGCAGACAAAAAAGTGAAAATGTATAGACTAAACTACACGAACTAAATATGTATTAATGTGCTTATGTGGTATGTATTACGTATATTGTAGACACATGGTTTTTTACCAGTTTGAGGAGTGTTAATGCCGACTTGAAAAGTTGGATTCTTTAAAAGGAATGGAAAAACTCCCGCATATCTTTATTATTCCGTCATATCATATGCATAGATCTGTTTAAAAGAAATGTAAAGATGAAGATTCCAAGTTTCTCTCTCCCCTCTTCGGTGGAGTCTGTCCCTGTGCTGTTTATTTACATATTATTTCAATATTATGACGCGCTAATAGAAGGAATGGCAGGCAGAAAAGGGGAAGAAAGAAGCATGAAGGGAAGAAAAAGTCGGCCACCTATTTTTTAAATGGGTTAATGTTAATCCTCAGATTATGACAACAACGTCTTGTCATTCACACTGTCGTCTTTTTAGCGGCAAAGAATAACAAACAGTGTTTTAAACTAATAAGTTTCCTTTTTATGGAGTTTGCTCCGCATTCATATGACAGTTATATGCAGTTGACTTTAAGATGATATGTAAAAACACGAACAAAAAATAAAAGATTCGAGTGTGATCAAACGTATATTCAAAGTCGGAGGATCGGAAATGGAGATGCAGAGAAAACGTAAGTATACGTAAATATCGATTGGATGGTGACTACTGAAGCTTTCAAGTTAATGAGGCAAAAGATGAAGATGTAGTTGTCGATGTGGTGATTCGCTGGGAAATTTAAATCTCACCCTCTCTATATGCATATATATGTATTGGAGGAAATAGAAATATTTTTGGTTTCAAGTCCACAAGAAATAGGAGCAGGGATATTCCATGTTATGTATTGATACTTGTACAAGAGATGTGCATAAAAATCGAGAGATGAAGACGGTGCACAATTTTCCAGGAACCGAGATAGATAGATGAGTGGATATAGACAGGGAGAGATATCTATGCACCATAACTACCCACAGCCCAGATGAGATGCAAAGATGCTGACAGAGTTGAGTTAAGACGAGAGGACGTTTGGTGGGTTGGCTCTGGGATTTTTTGGATATGTATGTACGGTGTATGTTGGAGTTGGAAAAGTGTGCATGACAAATGTGCTGAGTGTATTGACTACGTGTGGGATACCGTGGGGAATGGGGAATCATCATCACCATGCATGCACATGCACATACATACATACACATACACAGCAATATCAAATCCGAATGGAATATGATATGAGCGATTTGGATCGTAATGGATGTGCGTTTGACCGTGTAGAGTTTCCTGATAGGATGGCAAGCATGAAGACGTAAAAGGAGACGAAGAAGAAGAACTCATCTTTATCCTCACTCTTGCTTTTGCTCCTTCTTCCTATCTTACTCTTATTTTTCGTCATCCTCATCGACTCGACTCGACTCATCTTGCTGCTTTCGCATCTTTTGCTGCCTAAGATTGCACACAGGAAGAAAAAGACGAGAAAAGTGAAGGTAGTCGATCTATTTGCCGAAAGATATTGAAACTCTCAAATTCTTTTGCCGTCGTACACACATATACATAAGTACGTCTCCTCCATTCCATCCATGAGCCATCCATACACAACTTCCAACTTCTCCCTCTTTTTACCATTCTCCTCAGTTTTCGACAGCGTTTCCATGAAGCTTTCCCTCTTTTCTTCTCCTTTCTGGTGGATCAAGACAAGATACAGATAGGGATCTTGATTTTGATCTCTATTCGATCTATCCTCATCTTTCTCCACGCACTTCCACATGCATACATACATATGCACATGAGTACACGCATGCATGCATAAATATTATGCGTAAGTTTGTAACTGTATGAATGAATGTATAGAATACTATGCCATATCATGTACTATACTGTACGTTATGTACTCTAATCCGTATTTGTGTCTAGATCTGTGCACCTAATAGCAATTTTTCACTCTCTGTATTTTCTATTTCCCTTCTATGCACAGTGCATAATAAATACATACTTAGATATAGACTGCATGCTCAATGTACAAAGTACAGCAAAGCCTGACGTCCTCTGATCCCTATGACATTTTTTGCATCAAATTCCAGTACACAAAGACAGTCTGGAGACTGGTATCTGACTGATCTGGATCTTCCACCATGAGTGTGGATACTGGAGACAAGTTGTCTTTGTCTTGTATTTTCTGTATACATATATGCTACATTTTGGTATTGCTATCGGTATCGGTATTTGTCTGTGTATTGACTGGCTTATGTTTATCCTTGTATTTGTATACATACATTGTGATAATACAAATAAGTAAATATGCATGCACATTGATTCAGCTCTTGAGCAGTAGTATGTAGTTGAAATAGCGGGGAAATCCTCATATAATTTTGAGGGGATATTCTCTTCCTTTTCTACTACTTCTTCGTCTTCTTTGCATTTCTTCTTCAAAGGCTCAGCTCTATCTTGAATGTTTGAGATGAAGCTTTGAGAAAAATGTGTATGTATATGTGTGTGTGTTCACTGTTCAATGTTCACATCTATATTTACATAGATTGGGATGTCATCCTGTCACTGTCTGTGGGATGACAGAAGAGTGTCGTGTCGTACGACGTAATGAATGTCAAGCTACTTTTACGTGAAAGGGCGTGTGTGATCATCATCAACAACATTATTATCAGCAGTTGTGTTCAAACACCATAGACAACTAAGTCAAAGCAAACCAAACCAAACGAATTTGGTTGGCCGTATCAACGAAACTGTACGATACATACACTGTAGTCAATTTCGACTTGGATTCAAAGTTTTGGGCGGCGAGTGGCAATCCGAGGTTTGAAGGGCGCATAAATGTAGGTATGTATGTATGTATATACAATAGAGTTAAATGTACAACTTCACAGAAAAATCACGAGTGTGACTGTGTTATGATGTTTTGATGTGATGGATGAGGATGTGGAGGTGTGGAATTTTTCTCAAGTCGTACCGTATAATATTGTACAACAGCATAATGTTTGGTGTGTGTGTTTGTGTATAAGGGAGAATTACGACCTCAGATTATGACATACGATGATCATCATCATCTTCTCCATCTTCATGATCATGAAGATGAAGATAAGGATGAGTTCATGAAGTTTTGCTTGATGACCCTACACGATAATGATAATGTACTTACAGTGTCAGTCGGGGCTAACCTGCTAACCTCATATTCGTCAGCCTAGGGTTGTTTTAAACTTTGGTCGTATCATTGAAGATTTTTGGTTTAGTTGACTCTTTAATATTGGAAGTTGGTCCTGGCTACATACATAAAATGGATAGCACATGTATAGCTATACAATGCTGGAAATTGGAGTGCGATTAAACCTGCTCACAATTTATTATGTACACACCGTGCAAATCTAGGCGAGATGATGTGATTATGTACTTAAAGCACTTAGAGGTACCTCCTTCAGCTTAAGACGCTGGATGGATGGATAGATGGATGCTTGTTGTTGTTGTATTGAACTCTGGACAAGGAATTAATGTTCATTCTAAAGCTCTTTAAAAATCTCAGGGAAGAAGAAGAGGTGCTCGTCCTTACCTATTTACAAGGTAACAGAGAATGTATAGAGAAACTAGTACAGGTTTTACGATGTGGAGTTACCAGGTATCAAGTTCCAAATGTATGCAAGTGGAGTGTCATGAACAGCATATTACTAGCATTATTATTATAGCGAGACGGACCAGTATTATATGGGATTAATAATGAGCGTCCAAAACCAAATACTTTTCTCTTTCTTCCACGTCTTACTATACACTCACAACATTGAATTTCATTTCTTAAGTATTTCCTTGGTTTTCTTCAATGTTTATATACATTTAGGTATGTTTTTGTTTATACATACACAATACACATAGTATACAGATGTATGTAAATTGTGTGCTTTTCTTCTCATCGCTGGGAACTAAGATGGAAAAGAATCAAGAGATTATTAGTTCATTCGGCTATCGAGTGTGTGTGTGTACACTTTGGACGCCCTGCAAAGTTGATGGGCGGGTCGGGTATTTTGATTTTATTACCTTTTTGTACATGCTTTGGCCCTTCCATGTTTTATCACTGTCCCCTTACTCAAAGGCAAGCAAACACAAACACAAGCATAAAAAGAAATTCACAGATGCATAAGCATAATATGCATATTATATGCATACGAATTTCCCTTCCAATTCAAATTTAATCCAACAACTAGCGCAAATACAGCGTTCAGTTTACAACGTAAATTGTAATACAGAGGAAGAAGAAGTATGATAGAAAAAAACAGATTGAGCAAGGAAAAAAACTAGATTACTCTATTCGTATGCTCAAACTTTAGATGAAAAAATCACCATCAAGAGGAGAAAAGGGCGGAAAATTATTCTCTGCATTAGAGTCCATCTCTAATTATGATTCAAACAACAACCAAACAGAGAGAGAGAGAGAGAGAGAAAGAGAAAGGAAGATTTAAAGAAAGAGGAACAGATTAACTTTTGAGCTGGAGCAAAAGAAAAAGCAGAGGAATAATATGAGCTTGTCAAGTTCGGATTACACTGTGTAATTTGTATAAAACGAGCATTGTCTGCATCTGAAGCCAAATCCAAGTCCAAATCCGAAGCTAAACTAAACCAAGTTTAAACATAAAATCCAGCATATTTTTCCAGGCTATGATTAAAAGGGAGATGAGCAACACACAACTAAATAGACAAAACTATCAAGAAAATTTGTCTTTTGATTCAACGTTAAAATTGAGCACAAAAGCAAACAAAATGCGAGTTAAGTTTTTCTCCATTATTTTGTTGAGAATCTTAAATGGATTTCAATTCCATATGACTTGGTTTTGGTTTCTCGAGCTTGGTTGGTTTGGGCTCTTTGGATTCAGGTTCATTCAATTTTTTCTTTCAAAGAAGCGGTATCGCTATAATATGTGTACAATAGGCTGGATCCAACAAATGTTTTCCCTACTCATGCTTCAACAGAAGACAAGAGGAAAGAGAGAGAGGGAGGGAGAGAGAGAAGAAAGGAAATGAAATGAAACGAAACATACAAAGTGTATCCTGAATATACATGAAGATAGTCAAATGAGGTTGTCTTCCATAGCATGATTTCTTAATTAATAGAGCCCTTTTCTTCCTCTTCTCTTCCTCTCCATGTTTATGTCCATATCCATGTCCATGCTCATCATCATCATGTTCTTCCTTTCTACTTCTTCTGCTTCTTTTTCTCCTGGAGAAAAAGTACCCAATAATTTTTTCCATTCTTTTGAAAGGGGAGCGAAATTGAGATGAAAAGAAGAGAAGAACGAGAGAGAGAGAGATAGAGAGAGCGGGCAGGTGTTTACAAAAGTTACAAAACGGTACCTTTTGATCTATGATGTTTCCATTTTCTCTGAATCCTCACTCATCTGACGATGAAATGAAGACTTGAAAATTATTTGAAGCTTACGATTATTATGTATGTATATACGCATTTGTGTATGTATGAAGCTCACAAATATCCACATATTTCTCTCCTCTTGGCTCTCTATTACATTTTACATGAGCATTAGCATTGTTATCTTAAATTCTCATAAAGCTCCCCGCGAGTCAGGCAGGAGTCTCATGAAACATGTTAAATCCGATAATTTACAACATTTCGTCCATCCGCCTAATATTCCATAATGGAGTTGGCCACAGTCAAAGGAATAACTGCTAAGTATCTATCTGCACTACATAGTGTACGCACACACACTACACACCATTGCCAGTGCGTAGAGCTTAGCTTAGTTTGAATCTTCACTGGTACACGGTTCACAATTTATGCATACAATTTATGTCCAATATCCATGTCCATGTCTGCCGGCTCATGTCCATGGTAAAGAGCTTTACATGATGTTATTATTACCCGAGACTGCTTATGTATAGCTTGGTGTGTAAATTAATGGAAAGCCATACTACACAATATCACTTGCATCACTTCACCCATGATGACTATATTATCAAGCTGAAGGCTGAGCATTGGGCACTGAGCAGTGAACAGCGAACAGTGAGCATGGAGCATGGAACATGGTCGATTCTTGTATTTGACTGCGTTCCTGTCGAAATTTGTGGGAGTCGTCGGCAAATAGAGAGATAAAGATAGATAGCAATGTGTATGACTGGAGAAAAGAGGGAGGGAATATAGAGCCTTGCCTGGATGTACATACATTGTGTAGGAATCACACCTGGTGTCAATCTCATTTACAAATTATCACAACTATTACTGCTATACGCGGCTAGTTAATACGCACAATATGTTGTGTGCTGGTGGATTACAGTTTACAGTGAAAAACATATTATACAATATTTCCTTCATTTCACGCACCAGACAATATGCGTATGCATGTATGTATAATGTATATACATATAATACAATAGCATACCATGGCATGTCATGCTCAAATACCGACCCTTCAGCACTAAGCACTAAATTTTATGTACATAAACTCGACCCTTGTTTCATACAGTTTTTTATTTCGGTCTCCTGAACATATTACCCTCAAAAGATCCTCCATATAGTTACCTTGTTATTACGTATTTCACTTCATTTTATTGGTATTCATTTTAGGGGAAATAAAAAAAAGGTGGAAATATCAGTATTACTTATTCTGTATGTATACTTATGTATAATGTGTATTATGTATTTATATCGGAATTACTGTCCCTTAACCACTGTATCACCGTTTGCTCCTTGATCTTTGAAACCCTGTGTTAAACTTGGCTTGTATGTAATAAAGGAAACAGAAAAAGAATGGAAAATCGTACAAAAATTGACTGTTCACCTTGGGCAGAATCACCTTCTCTGCCCCTCTCTGCTCTGCTCTGCTCTGCTTTGGCCCATTATCCCATGCGTGTGCGTAAGAATACACACACATACATATCTTTTTGAGTGTGTGTGTGTGTATGTGTACAAAGTAAAGTGTACATGTACATCTTTTCTTTATTTTCTTCATGTTCTTGCTCTTGTACCTTTTTGTTCTCTCGACTCGACTTGTTCATGGAGATAGAGAGAGAGAGAAATAAAGAAAGAAAGAGAGAGACAGCGAGATGAAGGCACCAGATGTAAACCTGATGGCTGAGCGTGAGGGTTCCTTTTCTATGTATGTAGTCTATATGCTTGTATGCTTTGCTTTTCGGCTCTGCTGGACGAGCTGGAACGCTGAACATCTTCAAGTCGAACATATCTTATGGGCATTCCTTCTCATCACTCCCACAAGGATAGGATAGGAGACTGTGGGTTATACATATATGCTTACGTACATACATTTGGATGTATAGGATGCCATGCTGAAACTTGTCTTTGGTTCTGGTTTTGGATTTATCAAACCTTGGAAAAGGGTCCTTTGGCTATGATGCTCAAGCACATGTAAAAGCGTACATACATACATACAAATAAAGCTTTGGGTTTCTTGCTCTTCCTGTCCTCTTTCTTCTCCTCGTCCTTCGTTCGTTCGTTCCAGTTCTAGGCTAATGTGAAATGTAACTATATTGTACACACCATACAACAATAACTATGTTCTTCCCTTGTGTGTTTTGTCCCTGTGTTGTTGGCTAGGCTTTTGTGTGTATATGTGTGTATTACTTCAAATGTAGTTTCAACTTGTGTTTCTCTACTAGAAAAAATGACAAGGAGAGTACAGAACAACAAAGATGCATGTAAAAAAAGAAAGCAGTATATCTCTACACATAATATGTATAGAGAAAAAGTCATACATGCATATATACATAGAGATGAAATGGGTTTTAAAGCCAAATTCCCCAGCTCCAGTAACTATACATACAGTTCACAATCACGGTATACATACATATATGAGTTTAACGTTTACTTCTTTGGTTCTTGTTGCATTGTACATGATTACTATGTAAGGGAGGGACAGAGCCTCCGTTTTACTATATTATCGTATACTTATACTTATATTTATATACGGTGCATACTCGGAAGCACCACAAGCTAATGCTAATCCTGTGAGCATGTAGTTGCATACATGCATGCGTAGCTACATATTATGTGTATAGACAAATGCAAACCTCTTCTGTGTTGGTTTAGTTTGGTTTGGGTTTTCGTTCTCTCGTTCGTTCGCTCTGATGTTGAATCGACTTGGAGTTAGACTTGCTCGCTGAGTTCCCCTTTGCTTGCTATTGCTTGCATTGAAGAAGCGGAGTAAAGCAGAGAGAATTAGAGAGAAACAGAGACCGAGACATACATAGACAGAAGCAGCAGCAGCAGCTTGTTGTGCGAGTGAGTGAGTGAGTATTTTTCTGTTCTCCAGCCGTTCGACCGTCAGTTGCACGCCAGCGATAGAACCGTGAAGGTGCACATTAGCTACCTTCTCGCAGCCAGCCTTGTCTGTGCGAGTGAACATCCTACAAAAATACGTTACATAATATACAAATACAAACACAAAAACACAACTGAACCAACAAGTACTCGCACACATATATACATAAAAAGAGAAAAAGAGAGCTCAATCTTGTTCTTCTGTATTAAATTGAGACATTCTCAACTTCAACGGAGCTATCCACATTATTATTATTATCATCATCATCATCATCCTACCACCGCCATTATTATTATACCTAGATATACCCTGCCCTTTTGTTTCCTCCTCATCATCAGCATTGTTGTGTTCTTGTTGAAAGAGAGGAGAGATAGTGAGTGAAGCCTTTAAATTTTTGAAGCTGGAACATTTGCTGGGTTATTTGAGTGAACCTTATAATTAACTTTTGGACGAAGGGAAGTGTGTAGTTGTTTCGTTCTAGTGGATATTTCCAGTTTTGACTGTGCATTGCATTGGATTGTATTGCTTTGGATTTGCTACGCTCTCAACTCTTAATTTTTTGGCTGGCTCTGACTTTGCCTCTGCCGCCAGAAATATAGACAAGAGAACACGAAAATCCTTGTTTTAACTCCGAAAATAATAAAGACATTGTAGAATATTTGTGAGCGTATACATATATGTATGTATGTGTACGTAAGTTAGTGCGTAAATTGTGAATGGATGGATTGACTCGTCCTTGTTGTCTTGTCCTGTCTAAAGTCCTGCCTTGTGTGTGTGTGTGTAGAACAGACAACAGTTGAGACCTCCAAATCAAGTATTTTTTGTCTTCTTTGATGGGATTGAATTGGATTGTGTGTGTGTGTGTATGTGTGTTTACACAATTAAACTCTTTACATAAAAGTTTTCGGTCTTTTTGAGAGTTCAATCAACATTCTTGATAAAGTCTCAAGTGTCATTTATTTTTATAGAGAAATATCAATCGTCCATTTTTTCACACAAACGTATATTCTATATACAATACAACGAAGTTTCCCAAATTTCACAAAGTGAGTAAACATTGATTGTTGAACAAGGGGACATTTTCGAATTTGACTTTTTTCCTAACACTTTACGAACAGTACGTAGTGCAAGGTTGAAAATATTTTGTATGAGTTTGCCTTCAACTTCAACTCAAAATCCAACTCCAGCTCGTCATAGTTTTCATCTTTGTTTCTTCATAGGGGAGAATAAAATCGTGATTCGGACATAGGGCGGAGAGATTAAAATAATACGGGGAATATAATATGTGTATAAAAGTGTTCGTGAGTGTTTCAGAATCAGAAAAGGGAGAGAAAATCCTGATATAAAATTTTCTAGCTATACGCATAGTCTCGATTCAGCTAGACTTGAAACTAGGCAGTATACACACAAGTTTTTTACACTCATTCTCCCAGTCTTGATCGACTGGAAAAAAATTGTCAGAGAGACACATTCACCAAGACAGAGCATACAGTACTCCATATATATAGAAAGGAAGCCGATGGTGATTGTTGTTCGTCTTGTTCTTGTGCTGCAACCACCATTTTCATCTACATATGTGTGTACATGTCTGTCGACCGTGTAATACATAAGGAGACTTGGTTTTTTTCGAAAAGCTCTCACGACTGGGAACATTCTCAACTCCGGTACAAATTTGACTTGTAAGCTCACCAACTCGACTCAACTCAACTAAACTAAACTAAACTCACTCACCAGTCAGCCAACCAAGGAGCTGCACAGTCAAAGTTAGGAGAGCAAGTCAGGCAAATGGGGAATAAGTGAAGAGATATTGTTGTTCGTCTCTGCAGCAACTTGACTTGCTTATTTCAAGGTGATAATAGTGCAGTAAAACCAAAGCCAAAATGAGAAGGAAGCCCAAGTTATAATATATCTACATTAGTTTTTGAGGCAGCAAGAAATAAGACAGACAGGCGAGTGAATGAGCGAACGAAGGAACGAGTGAGTCAGAAGAGCGGAGGCTATTAATGGTTTTTGGTATGTGCTCTTGCTGTTTGTGACTTGGACTTTGTGTGTGCATTGGTGTGTATGTGTAGTGTGTTGTTGATATATCTGTACTTACTTACACCAAGTCTCAACGGGATGATGCGAAGAACACCTCAATTTTCCACGCTCGTCTCCTATTCCCTTACATTTTATGTTACTTTATTTGTGCCGTATTGCAGCTGACTCAAATATACGTATGAACAAGTTGAGAGTGGCTAGTCGAGTGCGTCAGTTTCGGTTTTAGTTTTAGTTTTAGCAATGCTCACTCTTCAATCTCCTTTTTGTCGTTATATTTGGACTGTGGCTAATACTTTGGTGGTCAAAATCAGTCGACCCCATAGCAAACTCAGTCTATCCTCCTAACACCCGGAAAATCATCATTACTTGTGGGCAAATAACTTTCCCTCCTCATCAAATCAATCCATCCAAAGACGGAAAGTAAATTTGTGAATGTTTGTGTGTTTTTGTCATTTTTCAAGCTGCCAGGGTGAATTTGTGTGTTAATTATCATTGATCAAGAAAGGAGCAGGCTAATAAAGACTTTTGTTTAATTTTCAAGTTTCTCCACTTTTCGATTAGCCTTGTAAAAATTCACCATTTTGTCCTGTGAAAAAATAAAATCTTTTCTGAGAATATCTCTGTACACGGCAAAAGAAACGGGCATTTCGGGTACATTCGCTTGGCCCTGCGTCTTCTCTCCATCTTGGCTCGTGAATGGATCCGGATAAAAGTTCGGATCGGTTTTTCTAGGCTAAGAAAACAAAAGAGTGGAGGCGGTTCTCGGAGTAAAACCAACCAGCAGCATTTTTGCACTCCTTCCACTCACTCCATCGCCTTATTCTCCGACTTTCAACTTCTTTTCTCCCTTTATCCAACTCCAACTCAAACTCAAACTACGACTCCAGCTCGAGCTCCACTCTGTTCTTCTTCTTTTACTTCTTCTCCATTTCCAAATCTAAGTACGAGTCATAGAACAAGAACACAAGGAGAACTACCCTGGAGAGAAAAGAATAGAAAAAGCGAGTATTGAACCAAAAATAAGAACAAGAAAAAAGCAGGAAAGAAAGGAGGAACAAGAGAAGAAAAAAGTGAGGAATTGTTCACAGAAAAAAATAGAACATATGTAGAAGAGAGAGAACAAGAAAAGGGCGAAAAGAAAGAAACATCTAAAATACTTTGTGCAAAAAGGAAAAGAGAAAGAGAGAGAACGAAAGAACTACTAAGAGCCGAAAAAGAAGTGTTAGTTGCTTTTACGGAAGGAGAAAGGCCAAAAGCCCGAGAAAAATTTAGAAGGAGGCGGAGAGCTCCACACAAGGAAATACAGAGAGAAAGTCGAAAGAAATGGACTGAGACTACTACCTACTTGGAATGGATGGAGACAAAGAGCGCATACATAGTGATGCTGATGTGATAGTGATATAGTACACCCGAAAGAGAAGAAAGGGAACATAGAGAGAGAGAGAGGTGCGCTGAACTGAATGTGTGCATTTATATGCGGACGAGACTCAGTTAAAGATCGCATACTCAATATTTCATGAAATTTTCGCCTGTCAAAACCTTTATGGGCCGACTCCCTGTAAGAGCGTACATAAAACGAACAAAGCGAAAGACGAAAATCGCAAAGACAACGCAACGCCGCGCTACGCAACTTTTCTGCCCTTAGCTTAAATACAAGGAAGCAGAATACGTAAATGTATGGCCTAAAAAAAGAACAAGATGAAAAAGACGGAAGAATAATAGAAATCAGTCCGACGTCAATGTAGTTTTTAAACAGAGACTTCCCAGACCAAAAAACCAAAAATAAGTCATCTGCTCTCGCTTCTTCATATTGTCCTGTCCTTCTGGTCATAATTTATTCCAGCTCCCAGTGTCCTCCACTTTGTTGTTGCAATAAAACAGGAAGTTTCCACAGTTATCGTTTTACCAGCCAACTTGAAACTCGAGTCGCGTGTTTTGACTACAAGGAAAAACCGAAGACAACGACAACGACAGGGACAAGAGGCAGATCAGAGATTCAATCTGTTTTGTCTATACACTCTTTCAATGGTTCCCCGTAAACTTGTGCCCCTCTTGGCCATCTCCGTGTTTTATGGCTAAACTCTGTCAGTTCCGATGACAGTTTATCATATGTAGCGGAAGAAACCGAGTTGACTACTACAAAGTTTGTATTTGTCCTCAGTGTATAGTGAAACAGACTACTTTACTCTAATATCCAGTGGTGGACTTGATTCGGAATTCATTGTCCACGAACGGACCAAGGAATTGTATTAGATCTCTATCAAACCACTGAAATATATCCATAATAGCCGGCGATTCGGCTCGTTCAGCTGTAAACTGAACTGAAATTCCTACTGAATCGTTCTTCTTCCTTTGGTTTGGGTTCGTTTCTTACATAGGAACAGAAAGTCCGCTTCTACCTGAAATCCTGTACGAGTCTGTTAGTTTGTTAGGATATTTATTTATTGTGAGGAAATGTGTAGGAACATGTTCTTCCATTGAGAAAAATAATAATAATAAATAATATAAAATAAATAAATAAGAGCATAGGCACGGTCGAGTGTAGAAGTGTATAAAAATAATACATATAATAAAATAAAATCTTTACCTAAAAGTGTGTGGACGTCAGTTTAAAAAAAATCAGTGACAATGTATCGAATTTGTTTGCGTGTGGTTCTCGTGATGCTTTTTGCCTTACATTGTCCCTTCTCAATAGCTCCGCTCATGGCTTTGGCCTGGGACTCGGACTTGGATGGAGCGCCTTGTTGCTCCCATCGAATTCGACACCATCGAGGTATGTACTTATACTTATGTATTTTCTTACACTATGGTTACCCACCAAAATCCAACACGTACATAAACAAGGGGAAATTTCGAGTTCCTCTTTTATACTTCCTCTACGTTCAAATCATTAAATTTTTCTAAATAACACAATATAAAACTCCCTTTATGTATTCCACAAGTTTACAAGTTACCGTTCTGAGGAAAAACATGAGTTTACCTTGTAAATTGTACATTTTTGTAATTGTATTTGAACACTTGGTTGAAAAGTGTTGGAGTTGTGCCACAATTCCTCGATTTGTGATATATTGTTCCTAATTGTATTTTATATCGGTCGTGGTTCCATATCGGTCGCCTTCTCCTGTTATTTCCTTCATTCATTCATTCAAATTCAATGAAAGGAAATCAGTGCATGTAACGTAATGTAATGTAATGCAATAGCCCTGGAATCTTGTAAAATGTTTCAGAGGAAAAGAAGAAAGAAAAGATTCCTTTTGAAAGAGGTATCGATACAGTGAATAAACGTCAATAACTGGGTTTCCTATGTATGCATGTATGTATGTCCGTATTGGTTTGGTTTTTGGGTTTCGAATGAACATGAAAAAGAAAAGGACCTTTTCTTTTTCTTGTACCCATTTCTATTTCTCACTTCTCGCCCTGTCTCTGCTTGTCTACGCATTTCCTTTAACTGCGGTGTAATTTATGGATTTTTGCGGTAGTGTTAAAAGTCACCGAGTGGCTGGTTACTTTTTGGTCTGCTTGCTGGCTGGAGACTTGTTCCCTGAGGAAAATCGAGAGTGTGTGAACTAACTGTAGGAATATGTACGTACGTACGTACGTACGTAAATAATATAGGGAAGCCAAGGAATACATATTAAGGAATGCACGAGTATAGGACTTCTTGGACAAGGAACATGAACATGATTATTTTCGAGTATTAGTTAGTAGAGTATGGACAAGGCCGTGAACATACACACACATACACATACATGAACATGGCCGAGGAGTGCCAAAGTACTTTTCCTCAAGCCTCGTCTTCCGGTTTGACAGGAAGGTTCCCAAAGTAAATATCACAGGCAAGGGACACTTTTACACATGGACATTTTTCGTTTGTCATTCACCCATTCGACTCGCTCCTTGTCCAGCAGTGGCATTGGCATTGGCTTGGCAGTGGTTGGATTTTCAAGTATATACCATGTACTATACTGTGTATACTGTACCCAGAAGTTGGATCCAAACACTTTTGGTTCAGGTCCATTGGTTTTCTTCCTTTATTTTTTCTTTAAATTGACAGAGTCCCAAAAATCCAAGTCAAGTCAAGTTAAGTCAAGACAATGCGTTTTGGCCTGGCCTGACTTGCCTTGACTAAATCTTGGTTTGTGAGTGTATGGAAAATGCATTTATAAAACAGATAGCCATAGATACAGATATACAGCTGGAGAAATACGGGTTTAGAGTTTAGGAGTTTTTCGAGTGTATCGAAAGGCGTTGTTCTCTCCATCTGTTTTTCTTTGAACTTGGATATTGTGTGTATGTTGTGTATGTTATGTATTCATAGTTACGTTTATGTTTGGGTTCTACTCTGCTCTACTCGGCGCTCCGACAAAACAATCGATGGCAACAGATTTATTGCTCAGATATCACACTTTTCAATCCGCTTTTTCCCTATCCTATCCTCCTCTTTGCCTTTTCCCTTTGGCCATATAAGACCTGAACCTAAGACGTGAACGGGGACTTTGTTTCAATGCAGTTACATAGTAGTTTGTTCTCTTGAGTTTGGATTTTATAGCGATAATCATGTCATACAAATGAGAGTACAAATGCACTTTATTTCAACATTATTTCGAGGCTTATGAGCCCGCTCTTGATTATCATGCTAAAAAACGTGGGTTGATTTTTCTTCTCCAGTTTTTTCTGCTTCTTTTTCACATGTTGATGCTCTTGTTATTGCTATTGTTATTGGTGCGGCTCATTGACTTTTTTCATTTATATGTACAATGTATATATACATGAGTGTTGTGATCAAATTAAGATTTCTTTAGAGCGATGATCTACGATTGTGATAAGGAGGCTTTGAGGTGCCTTTTTAGACAGTAACTTGCTAATGGCCGTGGTTTTTGCTTCGCCTAATGATGAGTCAGGCCACAGACCAAAATTTAAAAAAACTTAGTTTACAATATTGACAAGTTCATTTCGAAATTGAAAGACAGCGTGCTCATTTACACCCCCAGCACACAGATATACATATTTATTTATGAAAGTACGTTAAGCATAGACAAGGAGGATGTCATGAACCAGCCGTGCATATTTTTACCATATTTGGCTCGTTTTGCCGGGAAAATTGATCGTTGGCTCAGATACGGAGATGGGGTTTCGGACTGGACTGTACCATCATGTATATGATTTTGAATGAAAGGTGGATTTTGACTGTGAGTTTAAAACTGGAGAGCCCTTGTCATCTTTTCTGACAGGCTTTTCCTCGGCTTCGCCTACATAAGCATTAAACATGTATGAATGTACTTATGCATGCGTGGTGGAATGTCCAGTGGATATGCCAGTGAGGAAAATATTGCTGGGGAGGAGAGAAACTTTAAGAGGGCGTTCACCGAGAAATGCCAAATAATCCCAGGTAAATCACCGTCGCCGTTTTGTGAGCTTCCCTCTGATACATACATATACGTGTGCAATGTACAGCGTTATTATGGCTTCAGCCATTTAATTAGCACCAAGACCTTCAACTGTTTATTCCATTCTCAACTTTGGCTTTAACACGAAATATCATATCATGTCACAGCCATTTCTGGTATTATCCTGTTTGATTGAGAAATGCTCAACAAAAACGCAGTATAATCCCAGAGTGACGGGCATATTGTACAAAAATATTGCTGCGCTGAATGAAATAAAACTGTAAGTACATAATACATGTGTATCTGTGTGTATGGAATAAATTTTGACGGTCTCCAGGAATTTTTAATCCGAAATCCGAGTTGCGATACTTGTGTGACTTGTGCATATTTGTTCTTTATCCAAAATGACGATGGCACCTTTGATTTCATATATAAAAAATTCAAACTGCTCTCCGGCTTTAGTCTACTTCTATACAACATATAGAGAATGTACAATGTACATGTGTCACATCCTCGCAGTTTTTCCAGGTATTTTTATCTATCACGGACCATAAATTGAATTACGTGTGGAATCCGGCGAGTCGGCAATCCAGGGAGCTGTTTCAACTGTAGACTTTCAACTTGCGATTAGAATGCAACCTGAAATTCAGAGTCATACACAGTATAAATGACGGTATACTTTTTTCCACCGTCTTTTGTTCTACTTGACAGGAGGGGGAGAGCAAAAGAGCAATGTGAAAATTGAGAAAAAACGGCGAATTTCTCAACTTTGTATATGGCACATAAATACAGATACAGATACAGACGTACATGCGTCTTTAAGGATCTTTATGAAACTACTTTGTATTGTATTGCATTTCATTCTGCTTCTGTCCTGATCCTGAAAGCATTGACAACCGGCCATTAAATAGCTATATAAAAGACATATCCCTTGTACATTGTACCTACAATACGCACACACCATGTGTAGGCAATGAAATGCAGAGGAAAGGAGATGAAAACGATAATTTTTCTTGCAGCTTGTCTTGGTCTATACATAAAATGTTGCAGGAATTTCCAAGATATTTTCCATTCCATTGTATCGGATATTGGACATTGTGCGATACATGTACATGTACAATGTACAGTTCTACAATATACCGCCAAATCTGACGAGATGAACTTTAGGAATATATATGGCCCATTGTTTTGTTTTGTCTCGTCTCCAGTGATGAATCACAAATGTATAAGATACATGAATATGGACAAGAGAGTTGCGTCGCTCTTTTCCTTTGATGTCCAGCGTTTAGCAAAAAAAGTTCTCACATTAAAACATTGTTGAATGTTATATCAAAGCTGTTCAAGTGTTTACCTTTGGAGTCGTATAAAATTTGCTATGGTTGTTGTTCTCCAACGGACGTTCGATTGGAGTCAATTTTATATAATAAAATCCTGATCCTCATAATGTATACATAGTAGCATTGCCATTTGATATTGGTGTAATAAGACTCCAGGGCCAGTACAGTACAAAGTCAGTGCAATAGTTACAAAACAATATTACTTCTCCAAGGATTTCTATTACTTTTAATACTTTTTCGTTTTACTACGAGCTTAAGTACCCAGATGACATGTTGGGGCTGTGTTGACATACATTTGGGTATACATTACAAGTACACTTACAAGTTTCACAGCAACAGCTCCAACTAAAACAAGAACTATCTGTGTAGTTATAACTTTACAACTTTACCTGCAATGAACGACACGACGACCATTAAGTCTCGATGGGGATTATTCCTCCACCGTCTTCCATACTCTCTGGATTTATATTTATATGGCTAATCCTAATAGTAAATCTCGAGTATGTTTTTCCCATTTTATTATTCGTCATTCGTCTCATTTCATTTCATTTCCTTCCATACCAAATCATGTCATACATAGCATACCATACTATACGATATAGGTTTGGGAATGGTACTGGCAATGGTGATTGCAAAGGCAAAGCCGAGTTGCAGGGCAAGAACAAAAAGTTATTTGCACTAGCGGTTTTTTATGTCAGCCCCTTTAATACAGAAAAAGAGCATTTTCTCCGTTTTGTCTCGTTTCCTCTGCAGCTTTTATGGCTTGGGATGAATTTGGATCTTACCCACTAAAACTCTGGCCAAAACTACATACATGTAAGTACATACATGGATATGGTTAAGCTGGAGGAGACTTGGAGGTTGCTCTACGGTCATTTTATTGGGCCAACTGGAGGATGTGCATCGCATTCCGATTTCAAATCCAATGATATTGCTGATGCCATGCGGGTTTTCCCAGAGTAGACCAGTTTGCACATATTTTCTAAACATATAAATATGTATCTTTCTACACTATGTACTATGTGTGTATACAATATACGGCATAAATTCTGAAACTGGAGTTTCCCTGCCTTTTGGCCCACAACGCACAACGCATACGTGTATCTATACTATACAAGTACTATGCAGTTATATTATGTAATATCATATTGATATGTATACGATGATCCAGAGTTAAAGTTTCATGAAAACTTTTTGCTCGAGGTGCCGGGAAAGAGAGAGAGAGAGAGAAGAGAAGAGAGTGTACAAGAGCAAAGGCAAAGATTCTCTTTACTCGTGAACTACTTTTCTTGTGAATTTTACACCGCATTTCATGTTTTACTGCATCCTCATTTATCAGACCAGATCACATGGGCTTCACATGCTGTTGAAGGGGCCGAGAAACTATAAAGGCAAAAAAGAAGAGCTTCAAAATATTCGAGAATACTTCTCCACTTGTACCTAGAGAGTGTGGACATTATTCTTGTGGCTATTATTATTATTATTGTTATTATTATTATATCGTTGGTCCATCCTCTACCCACTTGTCCCACTTTTGAATATTTGTCTGTACTTGAAGATATCATGATCAGTCATTCTTATATTAATATTCATTTTCGTTTTCGTTTCGTTTTCGTTTTCATTTTCACATGTTTTGGATGTTCACGTGGAAGAATGCCTTAGCCCAGTTTTTCAGTGGGAGGTTGTAGAATTGTTAAAAGCAATCTACAGAGAAAAAGAGAGTCTTTGTAGAAAATTCATTGTGGATTGACTGTATATATTTACATCAGCGACCATCAATCCAGCCATCCATCCATTCATTCATTTAGCCAGCCAGCAAACCAGCCATCCGCTACACAAGATGACTTTATAAAGCTCAAGTTGAATTTGAATTTGGGAATGCTGGAGGAAAGGTATGCAGAGGCAGACATATAATAAAGCATAATGTTATTATCAACATCAACATGAACGTGAAGATGAACATGAACATGAGCATTTCACATGAACATGAGCCCGAGGTACTTCTCTAGAAACATACATAAATACAGTGTGGCTGCTGATATGGAGGTATGTAGCAATATACATATGTGGTTACGCAGTGTATATGGGCAAGAGTGCAGATACTTTCATCCTTTCGTCTAGTCCATATGAGTAAAGATAAAGATAGAGATGATTCTCATACTTTTGCTCCTTCTTCTTCTACACACAGCATAACACAACATAACACGAGACAACACAACACAACACAGCACAACAGAACAACACACACACTACACACACAACATCAAGAGCAACCTAATATATTATTATCCCGGAGAAATATTTCATCTCCTCGACGCGTCTGTCAGTTCCTCTCCTTTTTCACCCAGCCTTTGGTTTGACTTGCTCTGGTATGGCTTGCTGCTCTATCTAATATAATAATAAAATCGTGGCTCGACTAAAATTTCAACTGCAACTCTCTTGTTGTTCAACATTATATTTTGTAGTTCAAGTACCAGTAACAAAGTACACACGGAAATTCCCTCTAGTCTCTTCACCACTCTCAAAATTATTTACATTTGCCCAAAGTTTTCCTCCGGTTGAGCTGGTACGTGTGCCACTACTGTATGTAGATATACTGGACTTTGGATCTCGTTGTTGTCATTGTGCTTGTCGTTCGTTCAAACGTGGTAATATTATCGCATCATCGCTCAGTAGACCTTGATGTATGGATTGCACTTGGATATTTATGTAAAACATCAAATTTTGTTCGCATACGTCTTTCGCAGTGCAAACTATGCTTATAATATTTTTATGTATGTTCACCTCGGCCTTCTTCCTCTGGTCAACATTCTGATGCACCATGTATACATATGACTCGTTCTTGTTTTACTTTAGTTTTGGGTTAGTTATACCCAGAACTCAACACGGGAAAGCTGGATGCATTGTGAAATGGATGTAGTTATATGATATAGTTCTTGTAGAAAGTTAAATAGATCAGGAATCGGCGGAGTTTGAGTTGGACTTTCGGAGTTTGAAGCCTGAACTGAATTGAACTGATCTGAACTCAACTCAACTCAACTGAACTCCAACTATGAGGATCAAGCAGGAATATCAAATAGCAATCCCCAAGTTGCATTTTGTATTCCAAGCAGTGAACCAATTTCTACCCTTTTTCTCGGGTAAAAAGAAGAAATCTCTCCTTATATGTAGAATTGTAGAAAAAAAGTCTCTTTTTCCTTCATCCCTGGTTTTACTTCCCAGGAATACAAAGAGGAGAGGAAGAACTGGACTCGAGTTGTCATTGTAGGTTGATATACGTATATATGTATAGGATGGATGGATGTTTGTGTTTGATTTTTGCCTCGTTTCCCTCTTTTTTCTGGACCTTCGACTTTGAATTCCCGTCTTAAATAAACTACGAGTCCATGTAATTCAAATCCGTCCAGAATATCCGATCCGTGTTTATCTTCCATGTCAATGTCAATGTTCATGTTCCGAGTATACGAATATGTACAATGTACACGCATTGAAAGGAAAATAGAAAGGAAGGAAGGAACGAGGAAGAAGAAATGTAGTAGTAAAAATAGAGAAGGTTGAATCTTATTGATTTTCATGCGGACATTTTTACATTTCTAAAATAAAGTATAGAAAGAAAAACGAATGACAATAAAATCACCAGTTGTATAACTACCGTTACACAGTCTTCATTTTATTTTGTATTTTATACTTTGAATACATAATAAATATAAATCATGTGGCGGAACGAGCGTCGAATTCGAACCGCTGTTTCTGCATGTGTGTGTATTTTATTTTATTTTTGAAAAGATTTATGAGGCTTTTATTTAAAGCAGAGAGGAGCAGAGTCAAAGTCAAAAGTCAACGTTTGTACATATAGCAAGTTGGAGAACGGGGATTTAAACCCAATTTTCAGTATCATTGCATTCCACTTTAACTCCCAATTTTCATTCCATCCTCCCTCTCTCTCTTTGGTTTACGGATGATGAATTGACAGTTTGCACGCTCAAGTTTTTGCATCGGATTTTGCAGAGCGAAAATCGCCTTGTCTGCTTCAGTAGGGAAAGAGACAAAACAAAAAACTTTGCATATACGTGGAAAAATGAAGGATTTTCCCAAAATAGAAAGAAATAATGATGACATTCTCTTCTCTACTCTTCACTCCTTGCTCCGTCACGAAAGATAAAGAAAAATAGGAAAACTCTGGATCAAGCTTTAAGCTTTAACTCTAGCTCAAAAGTTTTGCGCTCCTTTCTCTTTCTGTTTTGCACAAAGAAAAGTATCGGCAAACAAAACAAGTAATTTGTCACATAGTGCAAAGCCAGACTAGATACCAGAGACGGAAAACCAACACAAATTTTGTTGTTGTATTCATGTGTATCTATATATATCGGGCATAGAAAACGAGGGAGCAACGAACACACACATTGTGAACATTGACATATGCACTTGTATAAACAATTTACATTTTTCTCCATCTCAAAGTTTCTTCCAGCAACAGCATTCCAGTTCGTGGAATCATTTCAAATTTTTGACGTCAAGTCTCCGTCACCGTGATAGAGCTGACAAATGTCTTTCCACATTTGAAAATTCACGATGAAAGTGAAAAAGAAAGGTGACGAAAAAATTGGGGAGCAAAAGTAACGCCTTTAGATTCTGATTCTGATTCTTCTTCTCCTTTAATCAAATTATTTTCCAAGACATTTCCCCTTGCCTTTCATCACCCTTTCATGATTTTTTCCATCTTCTTTTTTTGCTGGTGATATATCCGTTTGAATTTCCAGTGCGAGTGCCTATAAAAATATAGATTTTTATCCTCTCCTCCTATTCTGATATTTGAATATGTATAATTCGCACGCTTCATACTTTATACAAAGCTGTATAATACAATATACCGTAGAAAATAGAAAAGATGGTGCTTTATACTGTCTTGCGTTGAATCTGAGTATTTGAGTTGTTGTGGAGATCTTTTCAGATTTTTACTCTCACTCTCGTACCTATTCCTGTTCCTATTCATATTTATATTCATCCTCATTTTCATTTTACTCTTCGTTTTCGCCTTTACATTTTACCTCCAAAGATTTTATCCATTCTTCTGCTTCGTCGTCGTCCTGTTCTCCCGTTCAAATTTTATAACCCAATTCCTAACAACTTTTTTCCATATCCACTTTTCCCAACCTAAGCTCCGCATGCACATGTACATGTATAATATAATATAGTATATAATATGAGCGGAGCTTCCTGCTCGGTTTCTCTTCCTGTTTTATATTGTATTGCATAATATTCCCGCGTTGGCTTGACTGGGTTGTTTGCCTATCTTGGGAGGATTTCATTGTGAAAAGACGGAGATAAAGATAAAGATAAAGCGAGTGTAGAGGAGAAGGATGAAGAAACGGTGGAAAGCGGTGAAAGCAAAGGAAGGGGAAAGAGGAAGTAAGGTGTTGGATTATTTATTTCCATATGGAAAATTCATGGAATTAAAAAATATGCACCAAACTTAGCTTTACAAAGATAGCTACTTGTGTGCCTTTAAACCTGAGTGAAAATCTATCCGCTGTGTCTATACATATGTATATGTATGACCTGGAGATTTGAAGCTGGAATGCAAAAACGAATGAATGCGCACACGAGTAGACAGAAAAAAAGAAGTCGACGTAAAGATCTTAATGTGTTAAAAGCTTGAGCGACGAGAGAGAGCAAGAAGCTCCCTTCAACTCCTATTTTTCATTTCTATTTTTATTTACATTTCCTATCCGAACATCTCCATCTCCATCCACGTCCACATCCGCATCCTTCTTTATTTATCTCATCTCTCGGAGATGCGAAAAAGAATTTTTGCAGTCGCTCTCGTTTTCATCTTTCCTCGTGTGCTTCTTCATCCTCATCTTGAGCTTCGGCTTCAGCGTCGTCGGATTAGCTCCAATTTATTTTAAATGGGGATCTCGCTCTGAAAGTGAAAGAGCTATTGTTCAATTTGTTTTCCATTATGCATATCTTTGGATGCTTTTATATAGGGTTCGCCCAGTGTTGAATAACAGGCACTGCACAAAACCCATCATATCTTGAACATGTATTAACATGCGTGTTTTCAAGGGTTTTACACACATGCAAGAATTGGGATACACACAAGGATTTCTCTACCTATTTGCATTCGCCAGGAGGAATTTAAAGAACTTTACATATTGAAATTCCTATTTAAACTATCACAATTTAATTTCCTTTCATCAGCCGCCTCGTAAACCGAACAATGAGCGTACAAAATACAAAAGAGAAAGAGAAAAAGGAAGCTGTCAAGCATATCTTATGCACACGCGAGGAAAATTCAAAAAATTCCAATTTTTTGCCTGATTACGACCTGAATAAAACCAAAAACTATGTTTGTACTGATATGAAAGAACTAATGATAAAAGCAGGTATACCGGAATTTGTCTGAGGTTTTTTTCAAGAAAAAGTAAAAAGAGTTGTTTTTTATTTTTACATTTTATGTGTAAAAGATGGTAAATACGATAAACATGATACAGGAGAAAGAGTAGCGCTCTTGCATTCATCTTCAGAGTATTTCATTTCCTCAAAAAAAGAAAAATAAATGTCTTTGTATTTTTTCTTGGTATTCCAAAGCATTCGCTGTTTGCATTTAAATATATTATGTTCTATGTACATTGTATTTTCTCACACGCGTTCAATTTTACGTTTTATGTGAGTACGGTGGGGAAAAATACGCAGCAGGAAAAATGAATGGAAAATTCAGCAGTTCACTTTCTTCGTCGGATACTTGCAGTTGTATGTAGTATGTATGTATGCTGACTTTGTCATCTGTGAAACGTAAAGGAAAAAGTGAGTGAGCTGAGAGAGATAACAATATCTTGGGTACAGCACCCAATATGTCATTTCGGTCCATAAAAAAATTCATACCAAGCTCCGTCATTCCACACCCTTTCACAAACATGCATATGCATATGAACATGATCATCACCATCATTCCAATTTACGTCCAAGGCTCTCTCTCGTTCGTCCCATGCTGTCTTCCTTCCGTCGTCCCTCCTCCCCACTTGAATTGAAAATCGAGCATTGAAACATTGCTCAGTTGCCTCCCTTTGATTTAGCAGGCAAAATTACATTTTTCTCTAGACTACATACAGCAAAGCAGCGAGAGTCAAATGAAGCGAATACATCCTCATTTGTCCCCATTTTGACGCCTTTTGGTTGAGTGTTTTCATTTTGCAAAAATCTCATGTGGACACTCCTTCCATGAAAGATTGAATTCGGGAAACGTTTGACAGCAACGGACCTGTCATATTTTGTGTGTGTACATAGTATAAAAATTGTTTACTTTTTCCCTTCATGATCCAGCAAAGCTGTAAAATTCAGATGAATACATAGCACAGAATGTAAAAGAGCTGGCTAAAGTGAAAATATAGGCGGCGAAACTGTTTTTTCTAGCAATGGGTGGGAGAGGACAAGCTGCCACGAAATTTGGCCTCTCTCTCTATCTCTAACTTTCACTGTCCTTTGCAAGTTACTTTTTGTGGTTGTAATTGTAATTGTGTGAGTGTGACTGTGATTGTCTCCACACAGAGAGAAGGGACCCATGCCGAGCAAATTTTCCCCGCGACTCGATGAGACGCAACTAATCCGCAACGATGAAAATTTTAATTGAGGGAGTAGCACTTGACTAACTCGCCTGGGCTCCCAGCATGAAGTTGAGAGAGAGAGAGAGGAGCCGAGTTAAGAGGCGAGTGCAGAGTTTCGAGTTTGGCTGGCATGCTGATGCACAGATGAAATTTACAATTTACTCCCGTTCTGTCGCTTCTTCCTTGTTCTCATCAGCCAACTGACTCTGACTCAATCCAATCCAGTCCTCCTATTCCCCACTCAATTGTCTTTCCCCTCGAAAATCCTGGATTAATATGCAGAATTTTTGTATGCATCAAGCTCGACTCATGGTTAAAACTTTGCATTTCCATCATCATTTCATTTCACTCTTCTGCTCCTGTTTCTATTTCTACAATATATATTTCTGCAACTTTCTCAACACTTGCATCAGTCACACCACTTTTCTACTTTTGAACTTTACACAGGGACAGACACACACACATACACATAAACTATTATGAGAATCATAATTTGTGGGGAAGAATAAAGAGAAACTTTCAGCGCTTCTTTAGAATAAAATACTTCCCTAAAAAGTTTAAAATAATGCGTTCTGCTTCCCATATTTTTATTTGCACACGAGGAAAAAACGCAAGTAAACTGGAGATTGCTCGGAAAAAATTTACGCACATAGGTATGAAATATGCAGAAAAATATGAGGAAACTCTCGTTTCTTAATTTGGAGAACGCTTTCAAGAATAAATAAATTCCCACGATGAAATCACACATGGAAATTTAGCGGTCGACATTCCTCTCATTTTGCCCGTTACATTATACAGAATTTAAACAGCGCTGCTTAAAATTGAGATTCTCTCCTTTTCTTGCCTGCTCCTGCATCTTGTATAATAATAATTATTGTGCGAATACATTATAACGCGTAGATTTTCCATATAGATACACGGCACGCCTGCAACCTGAACATACAAGAGTGGCTGTTTTGTTCAAGCAAAATGTGTAGTGTGTGAGGAGAAGTGTAAAATATACATACAAAAGTCTAGAGACAGAAGAGAAACTGTGAAATGAAAATACAACACACAGTGTACTAATATCGTACAATGTGAAATGCGGAATCTTTGTTTTGTTTCTTGAGGCCGTTCGTTCACTCTCACAGTTTGCACACTTGCATAGCACAATACATACATATTTGTATGTACCATGTTGTGAGCAAGATGCGGAAGTTGAAGCCCAAGCCAAGTTAAATTTGAAAATTTCGAGGAAGAATACACAGTAAAGATAGCAAAGAAAATAATATGAGAGGGAGAGAGAGAGAGAAACCGCAGAGGAGCAAAAGCCCAGTGCCAGTGTTGATACTTATAAGTACAGAACATGCCCATGAATATGGATATGGTTTAAATGTATTAAATTCCCCGTGCCTTTGTGTGCTCGCTGTCGGGAAGAAGGAACGAAAGAGAAGATTTTCATAGTTCCTCGTCCTCCTTTTCTGCACTTCTTATTTTCCACGTTGTTTGCCTCTGTGTGTTCACAGGTACATACATAATACATACATAATACATATGTAGAGAATTAAAGCTCTCACAAGCTGAAGCAAAGTAAAAAGTACAGATAAATACATTCATACGTATGTGTGTATGGAGATGGCTTAAGTTTGTCCGTGAATGTGAATTTATTTCTAGCACAGTTTCTCATTTTCTGTCGAGTTTTTCTTTTGCGTTTGTCTTTTGGACAGAGCGTGTGTGGTAGATGTATATATGTAAGAATGGCAATGGCAGAGTAATATAAAGTGAGAGTTGAGTGAATAGTGTCGGTGTGCGTGAGAATCGTAGGGGTAAATGATTATGTCAAAATAAAATTCAATGGCCCACGACAGTATTATGCCTGGTTATTAAAGGAACCAACCACAAGATTGAATATGATTATGATCATGATCATGCCTGCACATTGTGTGTATTATGTATATTGCATTGTATGAAAATGGTTTCAAGATTTTCATTCTTATTCTCCTGTTTGCCCAGTCCAAGTTTCAACTCTTCAGTTCCTTGCACTTTACCGTCGCCCACACTTTGCACTTTAAGAAAAGTGCCATCATTAACTATGAGATACAGAATATGTATTCAATGAATACATTTCTCACACAGTTGAGATCCTGTGCAAATTGTTTGACTTTTCGGCTGGCTCAATATCCGTAATTTTCACGTTATATCGTTATGCTTTTCCTCTATTATGGTCCGGCATCACTATTTACAAATTTACAAAAAGATTTCCTCCCATATTTACCGTTATCACGGATGATGACTATATGTATCTATTTCGAAAATACACGCAATTTTGCAAATGCAATTAAGAAAGGTGGAGTGTAATTTTATTATGGAAAAAGCGAAATGGATTTGCACGGGGTATCAACCTTCACTCATCATAGTAATTATTAACATGAAAATGTGTTGAAAATTCGTGAAAAAATAAAACATGCATATTGCACTATTTGAATGCTGTACAGACAAAAAGCAACGTTATGAGAATAAATGTAGGGCTGTAAGCTAGCTAAAATCAGTGTTTTTCTATTTCCTTTCCTTTCATCCCCTTCCAGCCGTAAGTAAAGGATTTGAGTCATGGAGCTGAAAGTTGGCCATTTTCAACCTTGCTGAAAGCTAAAGCTAATTCTTTGTTCTATTTTCCAAGCGGATTTCGTGCTGCTGCAGTTGTAACCGTCTTTTGTGCGTCCCATCTACAATATCTGTCTTTCTGTATACATATATACATAAGCATAAGCTGGAGTTCGAAGCAGTAGTAACCCCACATAGGAATATACATATATATGTAAGAATGGATGATCCTGCTGAAAGTCTTAATGGATTAGTTGTTAACATTGCGGGACGTATAATTTTCATCTACTTTAAAAGCTCGTGTGTTAAACGCCCGTATAAAAAACAGGATCATATTGATCCCTTTCAGCTGGAACACAAAACACAAGACAAGACACCATACTACATACATATATTTAGCTAGACAGTCGTACATGGAAAGAACTTGGAGAAAAGTTGCAATGCTTTTCTCTTTCATTTTCATGTTCATTCTTCCAATGTAAAGAAAAGAGCAGATTTTTTCCTATAACAATTTTCCGATTCTATTTTCCATTCTCTGTGCAGTTGACTCAAATATATACATACACGGATAAACTGAAGCCAGCAAGTAAGTAAGTAGGCTCCGAGTAGGAAACAGCGAGCATCTAATTTTCAAGATAGGAAGGCAAAAACAGCAAAATAATAAAGTACACAGTACAGTAAGTTGTATATGTAAGCATGGATCTGTAGTTTGTGGGCTGCTCCCCGTTTCAAGGCTGGAGAAAATTGTAAAATTTATACATTTGTACTACTACTGGAAAATAAGGAGCATAAACATAAATGTGTTTTCACATTGCCGTTTTCATCGCAGACGTTTCTTATATTTTTTTCTCCCGTTTTTATTCATCTTCTTTATTTCTCTCCTCTTTTAAATCAAGATTGCGATAGTCGTAAATTAAGAACCCTAGAAATCTCACCATAATACGAGAAGGGGGGCAAAGTAAAGTAAAGGAAAAATAAAAAACTAACTATATGCGAGAAAAAATACTATGGATGATTTGAATAGGACAATATTTTCTTGCACATGGAAAAAATCCATGAAGAAAGTAAAAGAGTGGAGCAGAGAGTAGAGAGCAAATCACACATGGCTGAGAATCGGATTCAGAATGGAGAGACAGCGAGAGAGAGAGAGAGAGAAACCGAATCGGAATCGGAATCAGCTGAATGGAATGGAGTCGTAGACAGATTGGTGGAAAACGAATGAGGTATAAATGTCTAGAGTTTCCTCCAGGCAAATGGATGACTACGAACCAGAAGTCACAATGCATATAACTATATGCATATGCACAGTCAGACTTGGAGTCAGATCAGCAAGAAAAAAGGAAAAGGAAACCAACTCCTAGAAGATTGAAGAGAAGCCTCCCACTGTGCAATATTACATGGATATATATATATACATACATATGTGGACTTGGCTTTGCTAAATGGGCTGCTTCTTGTTCCCGTGCTAAAATGAAGTCTAATTAACAACTAATTGACACGCTTGCACGTATGCCCATAAAGATCTTACCCAGAACTGTATAGTTTTTGTATACATACATACATATCTATAGTGTATTATGCTACTTCTGGTCCCAGTAAAGAAAAAACACCAGGGGATTTGAATTTCCTACGCAACTTCCCTTAATTTAGCCTCCCTCCCTCTCATTTCAGCGTTTAGGTGAAGACACAACTTTTTTAGATTTTCATCCTCTTTCCTTCGTTTCTTCTTTCTGGTCTCCTCCTATAGTTATAGAAAAAGGTATGGTGTAGTATTATGGTGCTAATTGACGCTCCAAATCTTGGTTTTTGGTGTAAGTAATTGTAAACTGGAAACTCATTTGTGTTGAGCTTCTCCTGTTTTTTGTCCTCGTATATTTTCTCATTCTCAGCCTCAACTCCGACTTCAACTTGAACGTATGTATAGTATGTACTTGTTATTTACTTGTTGGCTCAAAGGCGGAGGCGGAGGCGGTTGTCTCCCATTTTACTCAAGTTTGCTCGTGTTCTTCTTCTGGAAAAAATAATGAGAGCCAGAGGTTTGCTCGAAAAACGTGTGTACAGTTTCATTGTAGCATGCCGTGGAATAGCGTAACGATGAACCGAGATGTTAAGCAAAGACGAAGACGGAGACACAGACAATGATGAAAATGAAGACCAGGGTGAAATGAGATCGAGACATGACACAGCAACAGCAAACCTGTGAAGAGAAAAAACAGTAGTATTATTTTACGATGGCCATGCCATGCCAGTCCCGATTTTTTTCCAAATCCAAGCCCCCATAGTCCATGGTATGCCATAATATGCCATACCTACCATGTGGTTTCAACTTCCTTCCATCAGCTTGAGCGCGCCCTTTGTCAATAAAATGCAGAGGCAGGACTGAGCAGAGAGAGAGAGAGAGGAAAGAAAGGAGATGATTGAATATTAATAAGGTAGGGTTGACTGATATTCTCTCTTGGCTGTTGTCCCTGGAGAGACTCGTAAAAGAATAATAATGCTTTACTGTGTGTATCCATTGCCTTAACTTGGCTTGACTTGACTTGGGGTGGGAGATATAGACAAGGGGAAAATAGAGTAAAAAGCCTATTCCCTTCCTTTAATACAAACCATATGAAATGAACTTTTGACTTTGATGGTGACTCTTTGGCCCTTTTGGTTTGGGTTACCTACTCGACTGGAGAAAATGTTTTTACCCTTGCCCTTTAGATATCTCCTGCCTTTTGTAAGTCCAGAAAAAGCAGTGCATAGGGGCAGAATAAGTGCAAAATCGTTTATTTGACGACAAATATGTATACATGTGGGCACACTTTTATACAAACAAGCCAAAATCAAAATAAAAGAAACAGTTGCTTTTTTCATACTTCTCTGTATATGTATGTATGTAGTATTCACATAGGATGCGACCGAATCTCGTTAAAGTTTCTTATGAGACTCCCAAATTATTATTTTTACGCAATGGTCGACAGTGAGCAACCCGGCACGTTCAGGTTTTACAAGGGATGTCTCCATTTCGACAGCATCCAAAATAGGGTAAAACATCGCATAAAGAAAGTTATCGATTTCACCAACATTTGCTCCACGCTCATCTGCCGTTTCTATGGCATGGCAGTGTCTACTGGGACTCAATTTCACCGCATTTGCTACTTTTGCTTCCAATTTTCTATCCTCTAGACAACCAAATCCAATAATATCCCACTTTTTCTCAGCCCAAACTGAAACTAAATTTGAGAAGGTAATACAATACATATGGACAAAGTAATGTGTGTGTAGAGAGTGGGATGTTTCTAAGAGAGTCAAGCCACAAAAACGGGGATAGACAACATTTTTGTGAATGTGGTACATATGAAATTCGGGAAAATTGCATCAAATATTGAATTGTTTGCTGAATACATTCTTACCACATTTTTCAATTGAAATGGAAATCGAACAAAGAATTTAATTTTGTGTCTAATAATTTACAGTCATACACTGTACTTTTTCCCACTTCAAAAGGAAAACGAATGAAAGTTGAATGGACAAGAATAATAAAATAATAACTGTGGGCTGTGTATATATATTTATATCTATGTATAGCCACGGTCATCGTCACCATTTCATTTGCATGTCTTGTGTCGTGCCCACACTGTCCAGTGTGTGTCCAGTGTCCAGTCGTCAGAGGTTTTAATGACTCGAGTTTACTTTGCTGGGTCGCGGAATTCCAAATTATATAAATAACAGTCCTCGATGGCAATTACTTTGTACAATACCTTTCACGGATGATATGGCATTGTCAACTGTCGTCACTCTGGAGCACAGAAATTTCGGGACAGTGGAAAAAGTTTATTGAAAGCCAACAGCTACTGCGACCGAATACCAAATACCAAAAGATAATACAATAATATGCCCGAATGTAATCCACCGAAAACCGAAACAATTTACAATGCAAAGTACTCAATTCCCAATGCCTTGTCATTATCATTATTATTATTATCTCCGAGTTATCTTTTATGTTTACCCTGCAGTTTGCATGACTGATACAATGATGTGTACAATACATCCATACCAAAATTCTTCCCACTCTCCTTTCTCTCGTCACGACAGTCGTCTGACCTGTAATTTAAAATGTCATTGGTGTAATTAAATGTGTTGTGAGCAAACAATGTGCGGACACATCAAGACAAACTTGAGCTAGGCGCTTCAACAGCACATCTTTGCCCTACTGTATAATTACCAACTCTGGTAACTACAATATGAGCAACTATGTGCATATGTAAACAGCACATGAAATATTTACAGCAATGTTCAATATCTACAATCAAGTCTACCATAATTCAATGCAGTGTGGGTACAAAGAGCCACCATCTTAACAATATGTACTTTGTTTGATAAAATAGACAATGAGAAAATGAAAATGTACCCACAAAAAGATCTATATGATCCTGAGCAAAGATGAAGTTGAACCTGATGCCACGTGTCAAAAATACCTGTGTGTATAGTGTATACACACCATATTACAGATGATATTCCAAGTTTTTCTTTAAGGTATGTTTTCCCGGGTAGGAAATTTCCAAGAGTAGACAAAGAGTGTAAAGCCGTTTTAAATATTTAGGGGAAACTGAAAGGAGCTCCAATTTCCCCGGTACTTTTTAATAATAATAAAGGTAGATCTGAAAATTCCTGCACGAGCATTACATAGTAGTTATGGAAATGTTCTTTTCCCTCTTACTTTTTGCAAAATTTGGACATCTAAATTTTCTCCGGGACTTCTTTTTCCTTACTCACTACATGTGTACTTTTTATATGTGTATATGCATGTGTTCCAAGGTGAATTTAATATTTTACAACGTGTCTTCATTGTCCCTGTTCTGCCATTCCGGAGTTCCAGAACTCTAGAGTACCTTCTTTCCTTTTTTTGTCTTGGCGGAATTGCAGAGACAACAGAGATTCTATCTAGTTATCTGTATGTGTATAGTGTATAGTCTAGACTCGACATACAGTTATAAAAGTGCAACTACCTCGTCAAAGTAATAATAGACGCAGTTATGTAGGCTAAAGTGTCACTTTGGATTTGGACGGCAACGAGTTTTACTGTTTAAAAAGTCACATTTACTCAAGGAAAACTTGTAATTAAAGTTAGCTAATGTTTCCCTCGGATTACTCTCAACTTGGATTGAAAGACGAGCTGGAGCTAAAACTAAAACTGAACCCGAACCTGAAACGAGACCCAGAGCTGAGAGTTGGAGCTTTATGGAAAGTGTAATTGTCATTTTGTTTCGAGTTTTTCTCCATGTTGTTGTTGTTATTTCTGTTTCTGTAGTTGTCGTCGTAGTTGTTGTTGAAACTACTCGTTTCTGTTTGTGTTGCCCTTTTGCACAGTCGAGTAGTTACAAATGGATGGAATGATGGTAAAACTAATAGAACGAGATAATTCAGGTAGACGACCGGAACTCTCTTTACAATTATTACTCGACAGTTTTACAAAGAAGAGGGGAAAGAGCAGAGAAGTTCCATGCCGAAATCTGATTTCTTCTTCTCATCTCAATCTTAGCATCTCCTCTGGTCTGGCTTAATTACAGCTTCCAGATTTGCAGTTTTCAAGGGAGAACACCCGCATCAAATGACAAACATAAAGATGAGGGAACGATCATGATACACGAGAGACTCGAAACAACCAAAGACGCGAGGAAATCTGGAAATCTGGAATTGCACTTGAATTTTTGAAGCTCAATGGGTCTTCCTCAAATGGATTCTTCATCTTTGCCTTGGTCTTGGTTTTTGTTTTTGTAGTCCATTTATTTTTACATGAAAGACTGTGTCCACTTTTTTTACCCCTTTCCCAGTGAAAGCAAAGTTTTGATGACAAACTTTTCACTTGGCCACGAGAAAGGGAAAAAGTAAAACTAACTAATATGGCAAACACACACACACATTCCATGCCATGTCACAACATGACTCTGTTGTGAATTCTGTATAATGTTTCGTTTTTTCCTGTATGTATGTACTTGGTACCTGGAACAAGAGAGGACACAGCCAGAAAACCAATGCAGTCTTTTCACAAGCAAACTAGCAGTTGTCGATGTATGTATGTACTATGTTCAAACTATGTCATAGTATCACACGCATTTATGTAACAGGAGGAACGGAGAAAAGATCGATAAAAGTATCCGTTCGAGTTTCCTCAACATGCATATATGTAGAACCCCGTCCGATTTTTGTTACTGACGCTGTTTTTTCGCTCATTCCTTGTTCTCTCTATAAAATTTGGCTGCATACGTGTCTTTTGGCTTAGAATGTGAAGAGTCATTGTGCTTTAATAGGGAAGCGAAAATACAGCATTTATTCCAGGACAAATTCAAGTACTTTGTTCCCATTTTCCCTCTACTACAATAGTTGAACGTGTACATATGTAAGTATACGCATGTCTCTACTAATGAGTTTTGAAAAGGGCGACACTTGTGCTGCTAGCACAAGAGTCTAATGTCCAAAATTTAAAATATATTGGACATGCAGTATACATACAATGTACTTTGCATTATCCGCTACATCCATATTCCATACAAATTCCATACAATACAATACACTACAATATAGTACATTGTTAGCCGACACCAGAAACTAAAGGGAAGAAAAGGAAACGAAAGGAAAATTCACAGCGTGAATTTATTTTCACCACGCTGGAAATTGATAGATGGACCTTTCCTTGATTTTTTATGAGCCCATACAGGTAATACATTGTGTTACATGTGATGTTACATTGTCTTCTCTCTGGTGAATCTTCTCATTTTTTACTTCAATTAAAGTTGCAAATATTATATTATGGTGATCATGATCATACCTCATTTTTCATCCTACCGGTTGTTCCTTTTCTTCCTTACAGTTGCAGTTAAGTTGCTTGGATACTTGGATATATTATATACATACTTGCCTCTAGTTAATTGTTCATGTTTTGTTTTGTTTTGTGCTCCTCCGAGTCGCCTGCTGATAGGACGTGCAATATTATTTTATGGCATTGTTGCTCTTCGCCCCGAGAAAAAAGGAAAAGAAACACGGGCTGTCATACGACAACCCACATTGTGATATACACAGTGGTTCCTTCCTCCTGTATAAGTACATGTCTGTACAAGTATTGAACGTACAAAGTAATGTAAAAGTGGTTGTTGCTTTGTTGTTGTTGTTGTTTCTGCTGCTGCTGCTGCTGTCATGATTTACAGAGGAGAAGACTGTACACATGTTAATTGTCTCTAGGCGACATACAGTTAGCACAGTCAACATGGGAGAAACCTTCACCGTTCAGTTGTCAGTGCATGTTGAACAAGCTCGAGTTGAGGCACGTACAGAAATGTTTCCCTGTTCAAGAACATCAACATCAGCAAAGCAAGGAAAAGCAAAGCAACAAATATCTTTTATTGTGTGTGCATATTATATCCTACGTTTATTTATTATGAAGAGACTAGTCAACGGGGCATTTTGTTGGCTCGTTGGTCCGTGGGTTTTGCACACGAATATGAATATATTTTATCTCCTCCAGTGCTCTGTCGGCTAATTTGACATGATAAAGGATTGTCTGTTGCCCACTTGTATTATTCGCTTGTATTTGTATTGTACAACACAATACTCGTATTTGCCTACATTTCCATTTCTCATGTTTAGGGCAAATACTTGTTAGCTACCACTACATAGCTAACTTCCCGTACAAGTTGTAAAAGTATGCTATATGAGACTTCGTATTTTGCACCGTAACCCGATTTACAATTTCAACTCCAAAGCTAGTTTCCTGCTCCTGATTGTGATGATGATGATGACAATGGTGGTCATCTTGAATGTAAATTGGCAAGAAATGTATTTAGCATTCGCCACGAATCCGTATCAAGTTTCATACTTAACTGGAGAATAAGAGGGAAGAGGATGTAGGCGGTAAATCTACAGCGCTGGACGCACTTCAACTTGAAGATCTTTTCCTGAGATGAGATCTTGGCGTAGATAAGAAGAAGCAGAGGAGATGATCGTGAGCTTCCTTCAAAAGTACAGTGATAGTCGCGACCGTGGCAATAGTCATGGCAATGTTGAGTTGAGTTGGAGTTGGGATTCAGGTTGTGTCCTTCCAGTCGTCGATGGCACAAAATAAGATGCGTGCCGTGTCTTGGTTGGTTTTTATTTGCACTTTACATGTGGATAGTTGAATGAGTTGCTCTCCGGCTCACGGCTCAAGTCCACAGTACATAGCACATACGCTGGAGAAGTGAAAGTGAGTCACTATACATATGTAACTACAACAACAACCAGTCGCGCTGGAAAACTGGAGGAAAATGCACACAATCATGTGCCTCAAGTTTCTCTCGCACTCTCTCATTTCTTCTCTCTCTCTCTCTCTCTAGCTCATATAACATATAATAATAAGGTATGAGGAAGAGTTGTTAAGTAATCAGCTCACTTTCGGAAAATAGTGGAGCGAGAGAAAATGAGCGGAGCTGCCTGGCCTTCGATTTTTTCCACACATTCAAAATAAAGCAAAGCAAAGTAGAGTAAAGCAGAACCGAGTATGTATAGAGTGGAGTAGAGTAGACTTGAAGTTGGAGTAAAAGGAGAGCGAAAGAGCTTCCAAGTTTTCTTTTCTGTCTGTCCTGCATACAAAGAAAAACTATCTTGACGGCACTCGTCTCTTCTCTATGTACGTTAAGGCGAGAGTCGCTCATGAGTGTGCTGACGTGTAGAGTATGTATAGATGGAATATATAGCCAAGCTTGTCTATATGTATTCATGTTTTAGGAAACCCGGGCAACGTCCGGGTTTTCTAATACCCTCGTCGAATGTATTTGCATCAAATGTAGAGACAGAATTTCGAATCGATAGGATTCCACTTTTTATTCTACGCTCTCCTTTTTTCTCCTATATAACTTCATATACATGGACATGCATACTTGTACGGTAATATAATCTAAAGATAAACATGGCAATTTTATGCGTGTGGAGTATGTATGTATATTTGTATACAATATAAAAAGATATACTCTGGATCACCATTACATTGCCTTGTCTTGGCCGAGTCACACTGGCTTTGCTGGGCTTAGCTTAGTTTAGTTTAGTTTGGTTTTGTCTTTCACCCTTTTGAACACGGGGAATACGTCACCTCCTCTTTGCACATTAGCCAAAGGTAAACTCGGAGTGAGACTCGATTTATTTTGAAAGGAAAGCGAAAGGAATCAGACTCGGATTCACACAACAAAGTATCGTACATACCACCCACATACACACACGGTATAGTTCTCTCTCTCTCTCTCTGAGTGTGTGTGTGTGGAGCACCAATCTTGCCGTCGCCATCGGTTGTTATTGTATTCAAGAGGCGGATTTAATCCATTTGTTAGTTTTCACGCTCACGATGACTTTGTTTTTACCTTTCTTTTCCTTTCTCCATCTCATGTGCAGTTTCATTTTCACTCCACTTCGTCATGTCTTGTAGGCCTCCTTTTTTCCTTGATGATTTCTCTCACGATCACTCACCGTCTATATATATATAGCTACCGTTATACCTATAGAGTATTAACATTCATTATTGAATTATTTCTCCCTCTCCTTCCTCCAGTCGCCGTTCCCTTGTTTTAATTTTTAACTGACGGTTTTTCTGTCCGATGAACGGCAAAATTCATTCCAATCCAATCCAAACCAATCCACTGTATGCATGCATGTAATTCAATTCGCCGCAATTAGACCAGTTTTATATTCGTAAAATTCAACGACGGAGGAACTGCTTGAAATTTCAATTATTTCTGTTTGTTTAGGCTCAATTCCGCTGATTTACTCGGGAGACGAGCGGTCGCTCTCTACGTGTGTGGTGTACTGTATGTATACTGTATTACTTTACTGTGGTGTGGGACTGCGCTTGTATATGTATGTACAATGTACATATTCTATTTGTATTTGTCTTTGGATGGATGTTTGGACTCACAATGCGGTTTACCATCAGCATATCATATAATATAAACCTGCATAAGGGAGTTGGTCTTCATAATCCATTATGAGGCATTTGGTCATTGCTCGTTTGCGTGATGAAGAATTGGAGTTGGAATTGGAATCCAAATTCATATTCCTATTTCTGTGTATAGTATAGTCCTATACTGACATGTATTGTATATTCCTCCTAGTCTCCCAATTCCCACTCCTTTATTACTTTCATTATCACGACCACGACCACGGTGCATGAAATGGATGGTGGAATGGAGCCAGGCTAACGTTAAAAGCAGGGCAAAATATTGGAGTGATGTGAAATTGTGCAGATACATACATGCGTGGAAAATGGAGGGGTCATCACAATTCCAAAATGAAACAACACGATCAACATCAACATCACAGTGCACTTATACAATATTATTCTGTATATGTGTGTGTAGTGTGTATATACATATGAGCTGATCCATAACGTACACTCATATGTATTTATTTTAAGTCCGAACTTTAGAGTCTCTGCTTGTGCTTGTCGAGAACTGGAGCGGTGAGCAGATTGTTGATTGTTCAGGATAGCGAGCGATCGAGACGATAATGCATTTACAGAATATAGAGCTTTGGTTTAAATTATCCTGTATGTGATAAAGGAGTGCAGACTGTACTAAAGATTACTGCTGCAAATGCATATTGTATAGTAAAATACAAATATATGGCAGCAGGTACAATAAACTGGATGAATGTACAATGTATTCTATTGGACGAACTGTTGGTTTTCTCTTCTTCTTGTTCTTATTCAAGCGAGAGAGACAGAGAAAACAAAGAAAGAGAAAGGAAAGAGAGCGAGAGAGAAACCCATGACGTCGTTTAAGGTAATAATTCTAATTGGTATTTAACTTTATGAGCCCCGCAATATATTTTCCAAGCCGCCGAAATGACTCGTAATTCACTCTCTGCACTTGCCCTTCCTTCCGCATAATAGAAGACAAAGGCACAAAACAAAATGCATGTGGAAATGTCGAAATGCACCGTCGTTCATCTTCTTTCTCTGCTCCGCTCCGTGAATATCTACTGCCGCTATCAAAACCTCGCTAAACTACAAAGAACCAGAACAAAGTCGGAGAGCTTATAGTTTAGCTGGCAATATACCCGTAAAATTTAGCTTGAGAGTTGAGCCTTGAGAGTTGGGAGTTTTAGCCAAAATGAGAGCAGTTTTTCTCTCTTTTCATTCTTTGTCGGGTTTCTTTCGGCCTGTTGTTAAATTCTATCGACGGCTTCTCCTATTTTTTTCAGTAATAAATGCAACGCAGATAAACAAGTGTAGAAGGGAGCTAGAAAAGAGGGAGCACGAGAAAAGCAGATGAAGAAAAAGAAAAAGAAGGCCACATGAAATTCTGTGGTTTGCCTGGTTTGGTGGCTGTACGATATTATTATTATCCACTATACCAGTTACAAGCTCCTTCATTTCATTCAACTTGAACTTTTCTCTTTTGAGAGAGCTAAATTTGAAGAGCACGAGGAAAGATAGAGCATAGAAATCCGACTGGTTGGTTGCTTTGGTGCTTTTTTGAATCGGTCCACGAGTTTTACTGTTACAACAAAATTTCAAAAGAAATGTATGTATAGGCAACTGTGTCATACATAGTTACTAACGAAACTGATTTTCGTTTTACGTCTGCATTTACAAGTGTATGGTGTATATGTGTAAGAGTAATAGTAAGAAAAAAGGGAAGGAAGAAGCTCTTCGTCAAATCGTCAACTTTCAGCACCATGAAATCGACTTTGACTCTCCATCCCCGCAATGCATCCACAATCCATCCATCCTATTTACACTGCGATTGAAAAAGGACTCTGGGTAATGACTTTGCGTCTTCTCTGTATAGGCATCGTGCAAGTGCTCATACATATTCTCTCCGTATGTTTCTTATTGTGGTGTAGACATATACCGACATTTACACATTGTATGTGCATGCATGATGCATGCATGCGTGGGAGACATATGTTCATATCTGTATCTGTCTATAGGAATTCCCTGTCCTGTACTCTTGCTCTTCCCTTCCTTCGTGGATAATGTCATCCCATTTGTAGAGAATACAGAATATATGTGGTAGAAAAGCGACTGCACTCGCATGGAACGACATGAGGGAGAAAAATAGCGGAAGACGAACAGAGTACGTCCAAACAATGTATATGTATTTATACAGTAGTGTAGTCTGGCTCTGGATGCTCAACTCGGTGAAGCTGAGCTTGAGTTTGAGACTGGAGCTGGAGCTGGAGACAACGCTGTCTCATTTTAGTCAATTTCAGCAGCCGCGGCGATGCCCATAATATAATGGAGGCAGTGGCAGTGACTGTGGCCGTGGTAGTGGCATTCGCTCCTATTCTATCTCTATTCTCAACTTGTGTGGTTGACATATGTTATGCACATCCATATCCATGTATGTGTAGTTAGTGCAGTATATATACGGTCATACTATGATATTTGTACCATTGGGCAATATGCTTTGCTTTTCTTTGCATTATTCTTCGGTTTGTGCAGCGGCTTGAAGGCAAACTTGCCTCTGTTTATAGATATCTATGCAGTCCCACAAGTCGCTCATACTGGTTAATGCCCCTTCTTCGTATTCTTCTTATTCTCGTTCTTTCTTCCTTATCCTTGTTCATGTGCTGGTAGAGAAGCTTGAGGATGAAGAGGAGGGTCGGTCTGGGAAAGAAGGAAAGAAATAGCGGAATATGTCACATACTATCAGGAAATATGTATACACATATATTTTTCACTTATGCTGTCATACCAAATATCATATATTATATTCTATGGGCCCATCGACGACTTCTTCTTCTTCTCCTTCAAAAGGGAAGAAAGGGAACAAGAGCAAAAGAAGGAGGGCCGTGAAAGGGTTGACTTGCATAAAAAGGACGAGAAACGAAACCATCTCCGTTGCACTGCCAAACTAAAAAAAATCCAAGTAAGCCCAAGTTGAACATTGAATGTGTGTATATAGAAACATTACATTGTTGTATCTTTTAAAATACATTGTGTGTTTCAACTTCAACTGCCGGGCTTCCGCATCAATGTACGCTGCTGTACTTTACATATATTACAAAAATGTTTATCTACATAGTCAAACTGTGTGTGTTTTTGTATATGGAAAAAGGTTGACTCTGGATGCATAATTTGAACAATGGATATTCCTCCGGAAATGGATTCAGCGAGAGGAGGGAATTCTCCGGAGACGAACTGTATACCACAACCTATAGGCTGTCATATATTTTACATATATGCAGGATACCCTACTAAAGCATAAGCATATGCATATTCGTCTGCACGCAAAGGCTCGCATAACGTAGCAACACACATTTTGCTCAAAACATGGAAGGAGAAAACAGAGCCTGGGATCCCATATATCTTTATAGAATCCGTCACAGAGAAACCATAGAGACAAAGTCAGAGGCAGAGGCAGAGACTCGGAGACGGAGAGCGAGTTGTGGAGGAGACGATGAGTAGTCCTTAAGTAAGCTTTTTGAGAAAATTCGTTTCTCCTGTTCGTGTTTCCCTATCGCTCCTTATCTTGGGTAATAGTCTATTTATCTCGTCATATTAGGGTATTATGCAAAAATATTGGAGTCTCTGTCCCTCCCTGGTCTCTCGTCCCCTTTTTACTTTTTACGATATCAAGCGTCTTGCATTCTCCCTTCAAATGCACTTTTTTTATCCTTCTCTCATGTATTTGGAAAAAACTCCTTGTTTTTTGTCGTACATATTACGTAGTTTTCTTTTCCCCAATTACCGATACAGATTTTTTGCACAGTGTGTAAAGGCTTGGTACTGTTTGGTTGTGTGATTGGCACCGTGTAGATTTGTGAATAGGATTTTCAACACAATGCAATATAATACAATGTAGCATAATTCAATAGAGAAGATGATGATAATAATGGTCATACATGGTAAAAGTACATCAAACATATTGAGTGTTGCTGGAAGCTGGCTGGAATTTACAATGTGTAACAACGCATCTGTATTTTATCTGTTGGAATTTTTGAGCCAGCTCGAAGAAAGGCAAGCTTGAGCTATTTGTTATTATTATTATTTGCTGGTGTTACTATCAGCATCCGCGTAACTTGGTAACGTGAGGATGAGAAAGAAAAGTTGTGTTGAGTTGGGTTGAGCGGAGGAAGAATGGAGGATGAACGGGATATTATGAGACGGAAGAAATGTATGTATTAAAAAAGTATAAAGCTTGCTCCGCTATATATTGAATGTCAGGATTTTTTCCGGCTGAATGCAAAGTAAAGTTGAAGTTGAGCACTGAACATTGAATGGAGCCTCCAAGCGTTATCATCTGTTCACATTGTGTATGTGTCTTGCTCTCTCTCTCTCAATATGTTTATGTTCCTATCTCTTTCCTCGGAATCGTCTTTCCCTATAAAAAAAGAAACGGAGACGATAGATAGACGAAGGAAGGAGGAACAAGGAAGCAAAAGGAAACGTTCGCATGACAGTCAACGGAGGAAAATCTTTTGCCTCGACTGTGTGTTCAGTGTGCAGACGAGAAAAAAGTACAGATAGATAATATAAAACAAAACATATAACCAAAGTCCTCGCTCCAGTTTTCTTTTTCTTTTGTTTTTCTCTGTCATGCAGTTTCCAGTCCCAGTTTCAATGTTCCAGCAGTTGTTTTACCTTTGGGTTCATTACCCAAGTTTTCCCCGTGTATGTATGTATGCATGTACATTGTACATTGTGCAGTGCACATATTGGATTTGTGAACGATGTACCGCGGGTAGCGGGCAAATTCATATCTTCTACTTTTATTTTATTTTATTTCTTGGGTGAAGGTGTCACAACTCATTCGCTAAAGAAAAAACGAACCTTATAGTTACATATGTATCTACATGAAAGTTTGCAAACACATTTAGACAAAGACCACACACTGCATTGCTATTATTATTATTTTAGTGCTATTCTTATTTTCTCCAGCGCTCGAGTTTTTCCTCCTGTCCTCGCCCTGGAGACACAGGCCTGAGAATCCGTCATATTGTTTTCATTTGGCCGCGGGAGGCGGAGTCGAGCTGCTGCTGGAGTTGAAGTTGAACAGAGTTCTGTTCTCAACTTTCCGTTTTATTCTTTCCATTTTCTCTCCTTCATTTTTTTCCTCAAGAGTTCCAACAAAATGGAGTGAAAGGATTTTAGTTTTTTCACAATCAAATGCGATCACTTATATTATCCAACTTTTCTCCATTTTCTGGAGGAAAAGTGAGGCGGAAATTTAAAATTTAAAACCGTCTAAGACTGCAGGCTTTACCTGGAATATCATCATCACTTCCTTCCTGTCTTTCTTATACAGCATATATTGCAAGCTTGTTTTTGCTCCGGTTTTCACTCCAGTTCAAAAGGATTTCCTCGGATTTGCTCAGTAAATTACAGAGCATTACAAATTATTTTAAGGGATTTATCCAGGAAGCTACTATAGTAACAAACTACAGGACGTTTAGCGTAAAATTGTTACAAGTGTGTTTTATTTTACTACGATTTGTTTTGGAAGTACCGTAAAGAGCCTGAGAAAATATTCTTGGATACCAAGTGAAAATGAACGATACCGTTTCAATCTTCAATTTTGTTGAATTTACTTGAACCTTTTGCAGGATGAAAAAAACGTGATGGTTGTATTCTTTTTAAAGGGAGGATTAAGTATTATCATCGCTGATGAAATAAAAACGAGCTAGATAAAAACCCCTTATTATCCCCTTTTTTCGCCCCCAGTCTTTTCAGTTGGACTTTATCATTTTCTCTTTAAAACAGTTTTATGTGGGACATTTTATGTAAGGCTATTGTCCTTTTCCATAGTAACTAGTCACACTAGTCGCAATCGCGGAAAAATTTACTTTTCTACACTGTTTTGTATGCCTTTCCATAAGAAGATTGTCCAGAGTCCAGGTTCTTCAAGTCTTCCTCCTTTGACGACCTGTAGATTAAAAAATAAGAGAGACGAATGATCTGCTTAGGAGATTGGAGACTACGCTTTAATCGATTTTTTATAACTGATTCACACAGCTATACGCCAGATAGATTCTCAGTGTACTTTGTGTATGTATGTATGTATGTAAACGTATGGACCTCAAAGCATTGGAATTAGAGAGCTTCCAACTTACCTTCTTTAGAATTCTTTGGAGGGAAAATAATGGTTGAGTCTTCTATCCATCTTTCTATTCTATCGACTTTGTCTCCTACCATCATTTATCTTTCCCCTCTAATCCCCTGTATCGAATTCGAATCTTGGCCCATGTCTCAGAAAAATTACCGGTGCTCCCAAATCGAGAACAAATCAGGCTTCAGCATCGACTTGAATTTGAATTCAAATTCTATATGGCTATTGGAAAAAAAAGGGAAGCAAGGCCAAGGGACAGATAGAGATAAATCTGAACCCAAACGACTTATATGCGTAGATTCTTGACGGTAGACTTTGTATGCTTATATGCATGTTTGCACAGAAGATCTTCCTCAGGTATTTATCATGTATCGCGTCTTCATTCAAATTCCACAGCTCCCTACTTGTACTTGTATGGACTCGGAATTCAAATTCAAAATTAAAGTCGAAACATCCATCTACACAGCTATCTAGATATTTTACATTCATATTCAGCTTCAGCTTCCATTTCTTCAGCGTCTTTGACATTTCCATGTGTGTTTTTGTGTTGCTCGTACACACTAAAAAATCAAGTTCAAGTTCAATATTCTCTTGCACACTAAAACCAAAACTCCAAGTCGTCTTCTCTCCCGAAGCTTCATTGTGCGTAGATATACAATGTATGTATGTTTTTTACTCCAGATTTGTTCACCCTGTTTTTTCCTCCACAGAAACATCGTTAATATAATGGATTAACTCAACTATATAAATGCTTGTCATTAGTCGGAATTTCCTAGAACTTTTACCATACATGTATTATCAGCATGTCTATATGTATGTATAATGTTCATCTCTATATAAAAGAAAATTCAAATGTGAATTCATTTCATATATGAATGAAGGAATGAAAAAATGGATGGAAAAAGGAGGCGAAGCTAAACGTAATCTAAGCATAAACATTGGAGAGACTCACGTCAAATTTGTGGAATCGGAAATCAGAGGCTCGTGTAAAAAGGCCACAGTCAAAACGGAATGGAATGGTTCAACTGTAATGCCTTACATAGATGAAAAGACAGGAGGAAGGAAGAAGACAGTTTTGTCGGCAGTTCCAGCTCGTTGCTTGATAGCTACGAGCTGTCTACTTCTATACAGTGTATGCATACATATGAAGGAAATCTTGTAAAAACAGAGTCAGTAAGAGAACCCCAAACACAAATATAAACACACAAACTCGTCATCAAGTAGGGAACTGAGACATTGGAAATATGTGCAACATATCTGATACGAATACGCGTATATGTATGTTGTATGTATATTTACGTGTGTGTGTGTGTCTTACATATTCGTGGCAGTCATTGAGTTGAGTTCTTTGAACAGTTCTTTTCTCGTACTACATTTATATTGACGTATGGAGGGAAAGGCTTATAAATGGCTAAATGATTGATGGGACCGTCTCTCAAAGCCCCTGTATAAGTGACACACATGTACTTTTTCCTGATAGATTTCCTCTTTAATGGACTTTTCAAAGTGTGCTGCTGTTCCAACGGCTCCTTGCATTGCGGTGCATTATATTATATTATACATATATCCTATATTTGATGGTGGTGGTGGTGATGTTGATGGTGGTTACAACACTAACATAAACATATTTGAATCAACTCTTTCTTTCCCTTTTCCTTCCTCCAACCCGTCACAGCTCAAAGTTGGAGCTCCCTGCGAGGGTGTGAATGAAATCGATGTGTGGTTTCCACTACGACTTCCACTGCTACTTGTTCCTTCCTTTCTTCTTCTTCCTTCTCTGCTGTTTCTATTCAGCATATGCAGATAGCAGATAATCTCCTGCAAGTCTGATACACACTGTATCAATATGTATCAGAAGATGCAAGCTGTAGTTGTGGTTGTATAGTTGTAGCTGTATGTACTTGTGTGGAGGGGATAAATGTGAAAACGTCTCCTGGTCCGATAGATCGTGTAGTGAAAAGAATGAAATAAATTATAGATTATATTGGGGAATGTCTGTGGAAGCAGCTCAGTGGTGGTTGTATGTATAGACAATGTTGTGGTGGTTTCAATATGCTACTGATGCTACTGAATGTGTAAGTATGAAGTGTATAAGTATGTATAATGTATATGTACACAGGATATAATAAACAAGCAGATCTATGATCTGCTCATTTAGTCACCCTTTGCATTATCTGTCCAATCTCCAACTATCTATCCATCAATCCATTAAGTTCCATCAATCAACCGTGTAATGAATACACAAACAACGAGGCCAGTCTGTATCACACAATATACTATACACAGCATATTATGCACATACAACCGATGTATATATACAGTATACAAATACAAATATACAAATGTACTTATTTCAGACAGTCATTTATTAGCATCAACTTTACATTAACTCCTGTGCACAGTCTAAGGAAATGTTACATCACATTTGATGGTATTTTTTGCTCCCCTTAATTTGTATTAGAATTTTCCTCTCAATATTACTTATACTTGGGAACAGATTTAATGGAGTCCACTGTACACACAACACACAATATGCATATTTACATACAATCGTAACTAGCAAAACTTTGATTTTTATATTCTCCCAGCTTCGAATTCAAACTCGATTAGAAATGTCACTCGCTCTGTAATTTTCCAAGTTTTCCCACATGAAAAATTGATGTTTTGCTCTGGTTTGACTCGATTATTCCCTTTGGTTATAGATTAGGGAGCACCGCATACATTGTCATTCCCCCTTTAGTTTTTAGGAATGCTTTTTCAAGAATATTTTTCTACCGTAATATGCATACACATTTGTGCTTATATGTATGTATATTGTATGTAAAATGCACATATGTATGTACACTTTTGTAAGTGAGGTTAGCGGTGCGTGTAAATGAGATAACATAATTTTTTCAGGATTTATTATTCGACTCCTTTTTGGGTTGTTTCGGAAATGAACAGGGACACTCCCTTCATGTTTTCATGTTTCCATCTTTTCATGAATTTTCTAATTCCTGTCCTAATGCTGATGCAATGACGAAAGCACAATGAAATCAGCCCACATACGTAACATACATACATACCTACACTGTACACTATACATTATACATAATTAGCGTAATCGTCATATTATTATGAATTATGAACAAAAGCGGCCGTACTCTGTTGTGATTTCCTCTGGCTCTGGTGCGTTTCCGCATTTGTGGCTTTTCACATTTTTGTCTATGCCTTTCATTGTACATCAAAAATAGACACGACTTTGACAATGAGCCATCCAAGAATTTAGAAAAAAGACGGTCCCCTTCCCTGCATTGGGGACGATCTGAAGCCATTAACTCTCGTTTATTTTTTATGTATGATACGGTGCTCTCTTACATATGGAAATTAATGGGGAAAGTAGCCATAAAACGTACGACTCTTTTTACATGACGTGCAAAGCAACCAAGGAGGGAGAAGGTTGACGACATGCAAGAATTTTCAGAGTATGAGTCGGTGAAATGCCTAACATGTAAGTATCCCTGCCTATATAATATACTGTTTTGTAAAAGTCAAGTGTATAGTTTGGTGGAGTGTCTTCATTGTGTAAACTATCCATGTTATGAGCTACGGTTGAGTATATTACATGAAGCATAATGGAGAGTGCGTTTTAATGTTGTGGATCGTTGAAAACTTTTTTAATTCAAATTCAAACTTTTGCTGCTGTCACTTCTCGTTCTCGTTTTCGTATTCCTATTCCTATTCCTACTTGTAGCCGTACTCCTTTGCATCTTTTACAGCATCAACTGTGGATGCTAATGCAGAGCGATGAAGGCCGGAGATGTTGCTTGGGGTTGGAACACAAATAGTGGAACGGTGGAGAAGCTACAGAGTATCGTATAGTTACAAAGGGAGAAAAGAAGAAATAAGGAGAGAAAGAGAGAGATGTAAGATCAATGTTTGAATAGAGGAACGCGACAGAAAGGGAGAAAGAAGGAGCCGACTATTTGAAATACATTATGCATTTGCAAGTTTAAGTATGTATAATGTATATTGCAGTCAAAATTCTCCAGTACACATGTTTTTAGAAGTTATACATACCTATAAATATGTATACAGAGTGGCTGGATGACGTTGTATGGTGAATGCTGGATGCTGGACGGTTTTTGTGTGTGCGGTCATAAATTAAACTGGAGAAAAAGAAGAGGGAGAAGATGAAGATGGAGAGAAGTAGTGAGAGAAATGTACATCATGAAGATGTTCATTTTCTTCCTTCTTTTCACTCTTTTAAGCTTGCATATTTCCCTCACAACTGTCGTATAAATCAAGAAAACATTGAATAGTTGAATACGCACGGACATTTTTCACCGTCGCCCCGCACCGGCACCGTCTCAACATCCAGCTCTCTCCTCTCTCTTCTTCTCTTTCTTCTCCATTTGAACATTGAGAATTGAGAATTACAGCTACAGTTACAGCTCCAAAAACCATAGAATTTTGTCCCCGACCCTTTTTTACTCTTTAAAATTCTCCATCTCCTCTCTCTCTCCCCATTTTCTCGCAACTTTTCATCTTACATTCGTATCTATTTGCTGGGACAGAAAGAAAGAGCGACAAAGACAAAGGCCAAAAATATTATGCGCAACATACATACATCTTTCTCTTGCACACTTTGGGGAAGAATGCACCGCCCTACAACCGACATGTTCTCTGCTCTCTTGATTCTCTATGCAGATACATACATCGTGTAATCTCCATCCGGAACACGGATCCTTGTCTTTATTCTACTCTTCCTCCCTCATTCTTCATCATCTTTGAAAAGTTCGTCCTGGATCTTCATTTCAGTTCCATCACTTTACCCCGGATTTTATAGATTGGAGAGCCGCGACTCGCCATTCCCTCAACTAAAAGACAAAGTCTGCAAACTGTGCATAAAAAATAAAAGGGAAGATTTATATCAAGACGAGGGAAAAGAAAGGGACAGAAACCCTTTGACTCTTGATTGAAGGAGATGAAAAGTCGAGCTTGAGTTGTATCTATATACTTGGAGTTGTACATTATTAAGTTGGCGAAAGAAATAATGATAATAATTGTGAAATCTCGAGATCAAGTCAAGGCGAGAAAGAAACAAGTGAGAGAATAAAAGAAGAGAGTAAGAGTAAGAAAGACAGTGGAGAAAATTAAAGAAGAAACTTAAACGTAAACTTAAACGGGGTGACTTTATCAGCCACTTTCATTCCGATGGATGCGACCATAAAACCATTAGGAAAGAAAAGGAAGCCAAAGGAAAAACGAAACGGGGCTCGTCGTTGAAAGTTGAAGTTCCCATCATAATCTTAAGCTTGCCAGTAGTAGTAGTAGTTTGGTGTATTATGAAATGAATGAATGTACATACGTAATATACTCAAGGCAACTTCTTTTGGCCTTCCTTCATTTTCGCTCCTTTCCCCCATCTTTCTACATATACCGCACACACACTTTATTAGTTAGTTAGTTGGCTCGCCAGCCTGACATTTGCATATGTATACATTATACATATTCAGAGCTAAGTACGTACATATGTAAAATGTTAAAATCTCAACATGAAAACTAAATGGAGCTCCATTACCGTACTTATCTTTAGTGTTAATGACGCTGAAAGCCATTAAATGTACGTGGAGAAAGTATCAAGGAAGAGGGGAAAGAGATCTTGTTTTTTCTCCCAACGTCTTGCGTCTCGCTGCGAAAGCTCGCACGCTTCGTCTTTTTCTTGGTCCGCTTTTTTGCCACTGAGCCAAAAGCGGTCTATTAAACGATATGATATTACTCATTCATCTCGATTATATTACCATGAACCATATAATGCATTATTATTATTATTACAGCGGCCTCAACTCACCCTTCTGTATAAATTGCAAATTGTAACTCGCAAATTGAGACATGATCTTGCTGTATATATAAATTGCATTGTATTACATTGTATTGTCCTCGTTCTCTGTGTGCTTTTGGGTTTGTGGCCTGACTCAAAATTCACAGCCAACAACCAACGCCTCAAAAGGTGCTAAATGGTCTACATAATATTTTGTTGTACAGCAATATTTGATGGCCATGAGGTTGAAGCCCAGCCAAGCGATGGATATTATTGTAAAAATTCTGAATAAATGTAGCGTGAGAAAAATTGGATGGATTAAAATGCTATGTATGTATATTGTATTGTATATGGAGCAGTGACTGAAAGGTTTTTTCTAATTAAAATAACTATTAATTACAATGACCCTTTTTTAACCGTAGCTATACACATTTTGTCGATGGGAGTACATATCAACCATCAGCGATCAAAGAGGCTTTTATGTTTTATGGAATTCTCCAGATTTTTATGGTTTACCACTATGTTTTATAATATTACAGTTTTTCCTAGTGGAGTAAGAACACAAAGTATAAGAAAAGCGAGGAAAAGAAAAAGGAAAGAAATTGCACAAAAATCTTATACTCTACGAAAAAAAGAAAGGAATCGCATCGAGCTGTACAAAAGAGATGTAGAATGAGTAAGGGAAAGGAGAAGGAGAAAAGGAAGGAAAAGAAAGGAAAATAAAAGAAAGGGAAATGAGTGAAAGACTATTTTAATTTACTATAGTTTTTTCCTCGGGAAAAAAGAATAGAATAGGAGAGGGAGAAAAGAATTCGAATTGATGATTTCTCCTTTAAGTCTATGTATATCTACTTACATAAGCACTTTTGTATCATGCATATGTCATATAAAAAGTCTCGATGACTCTCGGTTCGTTGCGTTGGTTTACTTTAATTTGAGTTAGGAAAGGGAAGAATGAAATTAAGTGTAGCTATTTGCTCGAGCTTAATGTGCAATGGTCTGGTCGAGAGTGAGATCATTTCCATATCCGGTGAATTAAAAAATCCACATTTATATACTCTCCCGTTTTTTTCATCCCCTTCAACTCCAACTTTTGAACGACTTTCTTCTATATTCCTCTTTCCTTTCTTGTTCCCTCTGCTTTTTTGCACTTGTCCCTCTGTAACACCAGGAAGAAGTAAAGGAAAGAAGGGAAAGGGGAAGAAAAAAAGAGGAACAGAGAGAGAGAGAGTAAGCTGAAATGAAAATATCTCTGTCTCGTTGACGACGACACTAATAGCTTTTCAAGGAAGTCATTGAAGACAAAGTGAAAAAAATCCATGTGCTTTTTTACATCCACATTTCCGGACAATGGTCCATCATTTGCATGTCTGTGTATGTTGGTATTATAGTCTGTTTCAGTGCAATGCATCCTTATTCAAATCTCCAAGTAAGACTTTTGCCTTCCGCTTTTGCATTTGCTGGGATTTCTTATATTTCTGGACTTTTCCTGGAACTTTTTTGCCAGCTTCAAAAGTAAAGTAAAGAGTCAAGTAAAAAGATAAATAGAGATAAATAAGTCGAATCTGTCCCAGTTTTTACAATAAGTTTCCACCGTTATCATCATTACATAAAATATGTGCCCTTTTTTTACTGGGCCATGGAATGGCCAAGAATGATGAGACCAACAACAACAAATTTCTCGATCCTTGTTGTGTTTGAGTTATGTATTATATAAACTTGAGTATATACTACGACCTGGCATAATTTTCTGTTCAACTCCCAACTTTTTCCCTTTCTGTTTTCTCCAACGCTGTCGTCGGTGGTCGGTCGTTCATCGTCCTTCTTTTAAAATTCAACCCTTTTTGTTCATCTTCTTCTTCTTGGCTCATGAGTCGGTTGCTTTTCGGTGGGCTGGAGAGTTGCTTGGCTGGTTCTTCCTCAGCCTTTTCTACTTCAACAATACATGGTTCATTTCTTTTTCTCGTTCTTGCCTTTGTTGTGAAGAGCTATGTATAAGAAATAGTGGGGAATAGAGCGTTCAACTTTTTTACGAGGTCTGAATATCATAAATGTGGAGGAATTTTTCTCGGGATCGGTGGGAGAGATGCTACATACACGATGCTAACTGTGCTAATAGTTCCATATGGATGCCTCTTTGGCTTTTTTTCTTCTTGTGAAGCAAGATGCTGTACAAGATGAGAGAAGAGAGAGCAAGACTATGTATGTAAGAGAGAGCACTTTGGTTTAGTTTTAGTTTTAGTCCGACTTGCTGGAGTTGAGTTGCGTCTAAATAGTTGAGTTGGTCGGGTTGTTGGTTGTGCTGGAGTTGAAATGCTCGACTTCGTGCGGTGTGATTTATGAAGAAACTAAATGTTCCAAGTGCCTTTTCCCTCTTAAGTGTGAGGCTGGAAATTTTTCCAACATAAATAATGAATGAGCTCCGCTATAGTCATGGACAGGGACAATAATAGAAATATGTAGATTCACAATTTATGTGTTTATATGCATATGTATGTATTAAGTACGTATGCTCTTTTGCTGTATTGGTAGACATCATCAAGACAATGTTATGTACGTATTTGTACTCTCATTCCGGATTGAAGTTCAGAACTTAAAGCAGAGCCAAAGCCAAATAGCTGAGTAATCTCTTTCCGCTCTTCCTCTCATTATGTATTTAAGAAATGTAGGAAATTATTTCAAGGTTAGTTGCCCACATAAATAAATTGACTCATTCTCTCATCTTCATCCCCATTTTCTCCACTAAATTTAGAGACTTGGTTAAACACTCCGACCATATGTATGTAATATACACTATACGCATTTGTAAAATGTAAACGAAGGCACTCGTCATATTTCAGGGTAAAATTACGTAAAAAAAGATGGGAACAGTCACAACTAAACGAAAAAACGGGAAACATCTTTGCTTCAAGTGTGAAATATGATCAAAAACTGCTTTAAGCTATCATTTTCCTTAAAATTAAACATGACTTGAAAGCTTTGATTTCCATTTTGATCATTTTTCATAAGTTATTTTTAAGCTCCATTTTATTTTTACTTTTTCACATATACAAACTATTTTTCATATAATATATTAGTGGTCCCATATCATTTTACACTTGTCACATTAGCATTAGTCGCAATCTGAATAGAGAACAAAACCACATGGAAAATAATCGATTGGCTTGGCTATTTATACATTATATTATATAACTTATACATCTATGCATATACAAAAGATTGAGTCAGGTGGTCGTCGACTGTGCCGAATTCAGCCTTGTTTGGCAGCCCACACAAACTTTGCTCGATATATTTGGATTTGAGAGCATCGGAAGAGAGCAAAAGCAAGGGGCAGGGAATCCAGCCTCAACTTTAACTTGAGCATTGAACACATACGTAACATCAGCAGGGCCTGGCATGGCATGGCATGGCAAATGTACAATGTATGCGGGTGCAGATGTAAAATTTGGTGAAGCATGAAGTCTGTTCCCTGCCTCCGACTCTCCACTCTTTACTTTACTTTTGCTCCATGCATGAGAAATGACAATTCCATCCACATGTTAGTCCACATCCACCGTCCGTTGTTGTGCGGTGTGTGGTGTGGTGTGGTGCGGGGCATCATCCTCAACTCGAAATATTATTGTACAAATACGGAATATTATACATAATACACATAATACATTTTATATTATAAACGTGATGTGGATAAAACCCTACCACGACTGATATCCACCGATGCCGCTGATGCTGTTTATTCCCTATCCTTGGCCGTGTCTCTTGCTCTTACTCTTACTCTTGTGCCGAGGCTCCTTGTCTGCAAACATTAATTTATGATGATAAATATGAGAGGCGAAAATTCAACTACAAATACAAACACAAACAGAAGCAGACGCACGAGATATTCATACATATATATGCACTCTACTATTTATACATAGATACCGTCGAAAGAGTCGTAGCTCAACTCCAAAATTCAAAAATGATTCACGATTTCCCCGGCAACTCCAACTCACTCTAGAGTTGCGTTCAACTTGAGCCTCACCCTCGCTCTCTCCACATCCAAATCCAAATCCAAGTCCAAAACATGGACAAATAGTGCACAGTAAATAGACAGGAATATCTTTTGGTGCGTGCATACATACATGTATGTATGTGTGTGTACTCAGGATTTATTCCTGTAAATATATAATCAGATTGATGGGATTAGCGTCCGTGTTTGTCAGGCTAGAGCACATCTGTATTGTACAGATATGTAATTTCATCTCCGTCTCCAAGCCTATATAATATGTAGATAATGTAGTGTAAATCGGTATTAAATTGTAAATTTAGCCCGTAATCTACGTACTACGAACAAGAGTTAAAATAGAATATTATATAGACAGAAAACAGTGGGTTCATGATCTGCTAGCGTTGAACTTAAACCCTGGATTTTTTTAAAATGAACTACAATAAAATACTATAGCAATAGGCATCATTTATATGCAAAAAATATCTGTATTATAAAGCTAAGAGTTTGTTTTCCACCCTCATGTTGAAGAAAAATGTGATAATAATAATGCGTCATAATATTTATGTCCCAAATTTGTGAGGGTGAGAGGTGTGCATACAAACCAGCGGTTGAAAAAAGGATAGCCTATAAAAATGAAATTGAACTTGTTTAATTTGTATTCTATAAATAATAAATGTTCTCAACTCGGGAAAGTTGGACTTAAAGCCAAAGTTAAAGAGTGTTGTCTTGCTTGTCTACTCCATTGTTAGAATCGGTTGGGGGGTTTCAATTCCAAGTGTGGAATTTTCTGTATATATTTCTGACCAAACTGTGTAGTGTGGTGTGGGTATCGATATATATAGTTATGGACTGGGCTGACGGTGTTTCTCTGTTTCCCCACTCGGATGTTGGTTTTTTTACACTTTCCATGTTTTGTTCTGTCTCTGAGATGGAAAAAGAGTTAAGTTCACGATGTTGTTCATTAACAATGTTCATTCATCATAAAAGTCAAATGTGGCAAGAAAACTCATGCAGGTCTCTCTCTCTCTTTCTCTCCGTCTTTGAGCCCCTCTTAGCCTTTGAGTTATTCTTCTCATCGGGGTGAAAAACGGAAGAGAGGGCATATCTAGAATTTCTAATGGTTTTGCTTTATCTCTTGACTCAACTATACGTTTTTGCTATAGCAGGTTGGTGATAACTCAAAGTAAAAGTGTAATGTGTGTACAGTACAGTGAGCAGTGTACTGACTGCACAGATATATTAGTATTTGTTATTTCTCAGCTCTCTCGAGTTGAGTCAAGTCATTGATAGACCTTTGGCCGTATCTGTATGTGTGAGTGTGTGTGTATGGAATAGAATAGGATTATTTTGGTTTTTTAATAGTGCTGTGGTGCTTGTTCTTCTTGTTGATGATGATGGTGGTGGTGGTGGTAGTAGTGGTGGTGCTTGTGCTGGTGGTGATGATGGTGGTGGTGTGAAGAGATAGGAGAGAAACCCCCTGTAGCTTCACCTGTACCAGAAACCATGGGTTGCCGTAAATATCCAACTGAGCTCACTCTGCCGTCACCCCTTTTTCAAAGGAAAAAACAAAGAGCAATTCGTAATCTGGTGCTGATGCTTTCTCATTTCCACATCCTGGGAGTTCATTTTTCAGACTGACCCGCAGATTCTCCATTCTACAATATTTTCTTCACTCTCCATTCTTCATTTTATTCCTCTTCTCAGGAAAACGTTCATGCATACATATATTATGCACATTTTCCCCCATGAGCAAACTACATATATAAATATTTATATACAATATGTATATCTACATATTCAAGCCTATACATAGACTTGAGCCTGTCTAACACAATGAATGATTTTTTAACTTGACATCAAGTATCAAAAGTCAACTGGCAACTATTCCATGTGTAAACTGTACATACATGTATAGAATACGTAGCTCTGCAAAAAAACGAGCAGCAAGCACAAACCATCACCATCACGTTCTAAAAGTGTATCTTGCAAAGAAAAACAGGGGAAACACACAGAGGAGAATTTTCTTTGTTTTCTTCCATTGTCTTGGTGTTATTTCAAGCTATAGCCAAAGGAATATCTGAAGGAGATTCGGATGGAATGGAAAATCGAATGGAAGAAAAACTGAGAGCTAAGAAATACGTATCCATTCTTCCACCTCGTTTATCATGTCTAACTTGAGAACAAAAATAATACAATTTTTCCTTTATTTCGATTCATCCTTCTCCTTGTTAGTTTACACATGTTTAATAATGTCAAATGCTAGTTGTCTCTTTTAACTTCAACAAGCTTATTGTAAACAGTACAATTAACATCTTTTCATCAGTTTGTGAATGGCAGCTAAATAGTAGATGCACGTATAACCATTGTACATTCACATTGTCTAATAATATTTTACCTACAATAATAATTATTATTAATGAGGAATAATGACAAATCCCTCTGTAAATATTCCCCATTGGGGACTGTTGCTAATGTCGATGGTTTTAATGATACTGTTCAAGTAGACACGGGCACAAGATAAAAAGAAAGGATTTATAGCCAAATCGATTTATTTTCTCTGTTCCTACTCCAACGTAATACATATCCCGAACAATTGTAAGAACATTGATCAAGCAAAGGAGGGAAGAGAGAGAGTGTGTGTGAGTAAATGAGTGAGTGAGTAGGGACTTTGGTTATGACAAGGAATCAATCGATAGAATGATGAATTTGAATGCAATTGAACGGATGACGAATGATTCCACAGCACGTTCTCATGTATACACAGTAAAAAATATTACGATGCCCCAGACGTGAAATAACGTGAAATCACATTAAGTTGACTTGAAATCATATGAATTTAACGTTGCCTAC
>JAQIVE010000013.1:0-82165 GCA_034698285.1 Sminthurinus bimaculatus
CCAAAAGGAACGATATGAGACCCTGAGGGTTTTACTTTTCAACTCTTTGGGTAAAGTGGCGATTTCTAATGTACATATAAAATTATGGTGTACTGCATACTGCACCCCTTTCCAAATTTTTAATTGTCGTCTAAATCCTGTACTCGAGAAAGAAAAATTGCCCATGCATACATACATAACTGAGGCTTTGTTGCAAGTTTCATAAAAACTGTCTCAACTTGTGTCACGTTGTCGTTTCTTTGACATTGGCCATGAAAAATAGTGTACGTATTCATTATTATTATTATGATAATTTATGACAATGGTAACATAGTAATAATATTTTTTAATAATATTATGTTCTTCACTTTTGTATCGTCACTAGTTCTTGATATCTCTGTTATCGGTATAATCAGCAATCATCATAACAAGTTCGTACCCTCACACCACACTTTTGCCAATGTAGATAGATATATACAATAATCCTTTTAGTAATTTTTTAGCATTTACCCTTATGAAGTATGTAGTACTTTTCGATGCAAGATAAGTAATAAGTACATGCATATGTAAGACTATGCACAAAAGTGTCTTTAATATACGTTGGATCGGCCCAAAACTCTGATTCTGACCTCCCAAGGTGCCTGATTCGACATTGTTTCAAATTAATCAATTTTAATTGACATATAATATCAATGGCTTACCTCATTGGAGAGCTTCCGATGATTGTCATGACTCTAAGGGCGATTCTTTTGTGCAAGTTGGAGTATTCGACAGCTAAGGCGATTATCAAACCTCCTGTAATGAAATAATGCAACAGGCATTGGTTGTAATTTTTCTATTATTTTATAAAAATTAAAAAACTGAGGCATCGAACAGTTATATTTAATTATCTGTGCATCTCATCTCACCTATGAACATCATATTGGTCTCACGCATGTACTCCCGGCTCGCCTCCTCTTCATCATAAATTAAATCAGTTAGTTATGAATAAGTGTAACATAGGCAGTAAGTATTTAGTAAGTATAAAGTCAATAGTCATGTAATTCATAATTCATATGATTGACTGATTATTCAGAATCAGAAAATTCACATGTACACATTCTTTCATGCTCAATGTTGAGATGTATTATTATTTACTCTATATCAAAGTATCTATCAGCTCGTCAGCACATCAGCATGCAAATAATTGCATGTCTGTAGTTTTTTAAAGTCGTAAAACCACACATCAGACGAGACAACACAAAATTAATAAGTTATTCAATAAGTTTTGATGTGTGCAAAGATTTTGAAGGAAGTTTCCTTCATGTTAACCTAACCATATATTAATGAATACCTTAATATTTTTAATATTCCTATGTACACATGCATGTGTAGTATATCTACGTACTACGTATGTAGCGATTCACGTGTACTGAATAATGATACACGTTTTTGGCTCCATTGAATTGATCATTGATGGTCTACAGACGGAACGTGGAAAATCGAAGGATGGAACGTAAAAAATAGTAAATGTATATCTATATACACAGTCAACAGATATTGTAATATTGTAATATCAATACACATATAATGTTGGTCTGATTATCTGTCCATGTAATTAAGTACAAAGTAAGTGTTTGTAATTAAAATCTTGACGACTTTAAAACTGTATGAGAAGGTAGTAGGGATAAATAGAGAGGCAGCGGACACTAAATATTATGCATATTATTATATATTACGTATCTACTTAAATACTTACGTACTTGCACACTAAACAGTGAGTGAGTGGCAAGTTAGTATGTATCATAAAAACCCATTTCTCTAGCAAATCTAATCTGTCTAAACTGTAATAATAATTACATTATTTCTTAAACATACAGCATCATTCGTATATCATACTACACTGTGTTGTAGCTGGTAACCAATCGCATTCCTTTTTATGAAATCTACATAATTTTGACCAGGCTATACGTTGTCCGTGTTTTCAAATCGTCTGCTGCACTTTTTATAAACAAATATAAATTTTTATGAACATTAAACTCTAGCATTAACACATCACTTGTTGCCATCATACATGGAACATACTATTATAAAGTATTTAATGCTCATGCCATGTGGATCCCACATTTAAGGCATGCATAGTTGTTCTGTGCATGTGCACATGAATCCTGAACCTTGGATAAGCAGTTAATATGATACTGTCATCTTTTACATACGTTTGATCATTTCTTTTTCATCTATAAAAAAGCTCAAAAAGTTATAATTATTTCACAAATATGCATCAATACATTGAGTCTTCTCGTACTAGGGCCTTTTCACTGAAAATTTATTGCCGAAATAAAAACCAAAGGGTGTCTCATATGTATAATACCCTCTTTATACGATATTTATGACATAAGTAAGCAACACTTTACATCCCGAAACATTAAACACGTATAGTTTAAAGATAGAGATTGTAAAAAAATGTTTTCTTTATCTATGTAGTTAGTTAAGTCGGCACCCCTTTGCGGTTTATGCATCTCGACAACAATACTATCAAAGTTATTGTTTACCTTTGCTAATACATGTGTACACATTCCTAATATGCATTATCAATAATAATATTTGTAACATTTAGCCTACATTTAATACAGAATACACTGGACGAGGAAATTGAAATTGTGTCACGTAATAAATGCATAAATAACTGTAAGTAAATAGGCTAATTCAACGTCCCTGCATACTACATACATATATACAGAACAGAGTGCCGGCCGTCTTGTTTTTGACTCGTTGAATTGTGTCGCATGTCCAAATAAATTCAAAGCAAAGAAGAAAGAACTTGTTTAAGTAAGTACACGCAATACAAGACAATATAGCACATGATACATAATACGCAGTCTTTCTCATTATTCAGTTTTTCACTTGCATTTTTCTTCTTGTTGTAAGTAAATGCATAGTTGTTGTGTATGCATGATATACAACACAATCACAATTACTGATATTGCTATACATAGGATGTTATCCACGCGCTTTGGTTATGCGTCTGTAATTTTTTATTCCTATGTACTATGCACATGTTTGAAGCTAACTTGCCTGTCTCATGAACATATTATTATAGCATTTTTCAAGACTTAGTTGGGGTAGTAAATAATGTATAATAATAAGCACAGCATGTAAAATTTAAATGTGCAATGTTCAATAGTATGTACAATAGCCGACGTTGAGACAATGAAAAATAATTTGGGAACTGTCATCATCGACAGTTTGCTATCAGTTAATTGTGACTGAATTTTACAGGCATTTATACATATATTATAAATCTGCATTTGTTTTAGATATGTCTTAATTTGGAAGCTGTCGTCACAAAGGTCGTAAAATATCAGTTGCCCTATACGAAACGATTTTACGCAGCTTTTCCCTGTGTATAGATAATATGTAGATATACATACCTGTGCTTAAGACTCCAAATAGAGGGAAAAGAACGACCGGCAACAGGGCCGTTATTGCTGGAAAATAGATTTAGATAATAGATTATATCAATACTCGCGTCACAATACATATAAGTTTATTATTTTAGGGGACATAAAAAGGAGCAAATAGTATTGTTTTGCTTGTTTAGTACATAAATATATAGAGACTCAATTCTCAATACCCGGAAAAGAAGAAATAGACAGTTGTAAAATATTATATCAGAAAGCAGTTAAATGACACTTCTTCCTAAATACTAAAAATGGTAGTAATGTAGATATATTATACATAGAAATTAAATTAAAATTATTGTAATTTATGATGTATTACCTAATGGAATTACTTCCACCATCCAAAACACAGCCATCAGTATAATTACATAGGCACATCTGAATTTCTGTCAATTTAAAAAGGAAACATATGTATACAGTATACAGCTTTAATTTTTAATTCACAGGTTTGAAATATTTTAACAAAATGTTCCAAAATCGTAAAATAATCCTTGAATCTTACTGTAGTATCTATTACAACTCCGTCGATTTCGGTTCTGTCCTCAATAACGAGGAGGGGGATGAGGATGAGGGGGAGACCGATTGCAAAGAAAAATTTCCAGTTGGCTATAATGGGCCAGCGTTGCGTGAGATCAACCGCCATGGTTACGTATTATTTTTATAAAACTAAAAACTATGATACTCTACTATCTTAATTCTTAACCCTAATTGCGATTATAATGTATTTTTATGGTGTAATAAATAATAGCGATTTGTACAAAAATAATACAAACTGTAATAATAACTATCTTCTGATTGAATATAAAAAATATTGTAAAAGCTATAAATATATATAGTAGTCAGCTTTTCTTTCAGCTATCACTTGATAATGTTTCGTATAAAGTAGGGGTAAATTGTGTACTGACGAGTCCAGCAGTGCCAAAGAATTGTAACCGTGATCATATAGGAAATTGAAATGAGGAAAGTCAAGACAGAGTTTTGAGTGAGAGTGAGTTGGGGAAAAAACTCCGAAGCAACAATAACAACAATTATTAAAATAGATAATTTAGAGTGCAATACAACTTTGTAACATTGAGTAGTTAGTTTCACTTTAATTGCAAGGAGTACATAGACACACACTTGGAAACAAAAGATGCATCACAGTTATACAAGCACAATATTTAGATTTTTTAGAATTATAATTTTTTATAATGTAAGCTGGAGTAACTAGAAGAAATACTGATAAATCGTTGGATTCTCATTCTCTTCCGGTCTTCTTCTTTCTCTTTGCTCGTGGTCACTCTCACTCTTCTTCGTCATTCGAACTGGGAATGAGAATTGAGAATTGCAACTGCAAGGAAATCAAATCACTGACTAACTCAAATGTGCTTCTTGAAGCTACAAACTTGGCTCCACACTTCTTCCCAATCAAATGAAATTTAATGCAATGTGTTTAGTTAAAAGAGAGGAAAAGCAAGCGAGCTCGCGAGTTCGTAAGTAAGTAAGCAGTAATTTAAGCATCCAAACGTTTAATATGAAGCTTCTCTCTCTCACGCTCTCTCTCTCTCTTTCTCCCTCCCTCACACATACTAATACACTATATACAGCTTACATAAAATACTTACGCATCATTTAATTTTCAATTTAACTCTACTTAGGACTTTTGACAAAACAACATCATACAATAGTATCACATAGTTTATCCTTTTCAAACTTTTATAATTATACGTACACAAATTCCACATATTATTATTATTATTATTTCGTTGTTGTTGTCTATACAGAATCAGAATGTATATACAGACACAAAATAAATACAGACACACTTAAATTTGCCAAACAACACAACTATCTAGTTCATTCAAATAGAATGTGAGCAATATTTTTATAGTAATATTATGCGTACATCAATATATTATGGATAGGTATATTTCTTGTCGAATCATTTAAGTAGTTGGACATAGAACATGTCACATATATGTACCATGTAGCAAAATCAATTAATTGAAATGTAAAAAGTATATCATACACTATACACAGCAATGTGTATAATATACCTTGGCTTTATGTGTATTCTGTATTCTACAGTCATCTGATATAATATACACATTATTAGGTATAGGTATACTTAGCAAGCTGATCCTATGTGCAGTTGTGCTTCATTCAGAAGTGCTGGTCATACTAGCTTCGATCAAATTGTAATAATTTTAATATGATGTATTAATTATATAAAAGTTATTGTAATAATGTGGTCGTATGCATTCTACTCAGCCCCAACTTTACGATAATAATCAAATAAAAAGCTACAAGCTACATCCAAGTCCGACATCGTATCGTATCATATATCGTATCGATACTTGTCTCCTGATTAAAAGATTGAATGAAAACGCGTGGTGTTGTTACAACAGTGCTTAACAATTGTTTGGACTTTGAATACACATACATACTACTGTATTACGTGTGTGCGCACATAAACCTTATTTAACAACACAGGAAAGCGGTTAGTTTTACATACATAGTTGGTGAGTCCATATGTATGTTGTTCTCTTTCCATTACATCAAATGTCATTGTTATAGAAAGAGACAAAGTCACCGTTCGACGACATTTTTGCTAATCTTTCGATTATGCATGTACCTACAGTATAGGTAGATAATAATTGTTACACGATATCCGCATATTATTATTATTTCGTACTTTTTTGCGATGCCTGGTGTACGTATCGATGGGGAATAACGAACAATTAATGATTGACAGGAGGAACGAGAGAGAGAGAGAGAACATGAGACTCCACTCACCATCAAACCAAGGGCCGTGTTATGATTTATTATAAAATCTATAATGTAGTTGTAGTTACAAGTTACAAGTGTACTAATGGTTAATGTCAAGTCAAGAGAGGGCCGCTGATAACAATAAAATCACAATACAATAGGAAAAACTAAGGCAAGATGTTGGTATTGGTGGTGTGTTAGTGGTTAGTGTCCCAATGAATTTTTTATTTTACTGATGCTTGACAAACGTGAGCATGTGAGATGCCACCGGCACAGGTGACGTTTTTGTTTTTGCTACGACAAATGACAAATTTACATATTATAATATGTATGCATGTATGTGTGTGTATGAACTATGAACGCTCTTGAACGCGTATTTGAGACTAACAATTTGACATTTGTCGGCATTAACCTTTATCTACATACATACAAAAAGTGCTTCGCAGAATACAAAATGCTGTTACTACACTAGTTGTGGAAAATTTCCAAATAATTTTGTTGATTTCAGTCGAAGAATGAGCGAATTCTCTGCTGGACTGGATTGAGCTCCAACTACTTCTTTCGCTAAGCGTTTTGAGTTCTGGACTCGTCTCTGTTATCAGTTAATTTGAATACTGAATTACGATACCCAAAATATTAAGCACTCACGCGCGTGTATTTATCCGTATATAAGTCATTCGTGACATTCTCATTTATTGTGACTTTTAATTGCTGCTGAGCAAATTGAAGGGTACATTGTGTACAAACATACTGAACCTGTTTATTGTGTTACTGCGAAGAAATTTCGTCAGTTTTTTATGAGTCTACCTATGTGCACTCTCTCTGGAATCCATGACACGATCATTGAAAAAATTAATGAATGAACACATTGAAAAACGTATGGGGTAGAAATTCCCGAATGTATCTCTTTAGTAAAAATTCATTTGCAGTTCCATAAAATGTCCTTTAAATCCATTACCTATGAATTTGTCTGCTCTCCATTTACCGGAAACAAGTATAATATATAATATGTATATAGCTCATTAAAAATTGAGTGAAGGAAGGTAAGCATTAAGCATGTGTATGCAAAGGAATTTTCAAAACTTGATTAGTAGTAAACCCTCTAGTAAAGGTTAACTAAAATACCCGCAGTCAGCGGTGATTAGAGTTATTTGTTACCTTGTATACGATGTTTTTAATCTAGTCAATATTTGTACATTATGTTGATTCCAAATCAAAGTCAATTACACAAGTGCGAATGTTATGAACTGCTCCTAATCAATTACTTTTGATTTGAATTACGCCAAAGTGCCAAGCAGAAAGGGAAATGAATGCCGACATGGACAAAATGGAATACGCAATTCTGCAATCAAAATTACCAAAATTGGCATTATACGATTGACTGAAGTTCATGTGTGCGCATTACATAGATATAAACATTTAGTACATCGTGATAATGTAGTGAGTTTTGAAACACTGAAAGGGCAGTCTGGTTTTGTGTACTTACATACATGGTGCGGCAAAACTAGCAGTCACTGGTGAATTACACCTGCTGTGGACAATGTCTCACCCAGGTTTCGGTTAATGCTTCCTCCCCGATGCTATGACAGGGGAGGAAGCATTTTACAGCTCATTTGCATTTTATCTTGGAAATTGATTTTCCGTCATTTATTCATGGGAATTCCCAAAGCGATGAAAATGATTGGGACACCCTGCACGTATTTATTTACTATTGACTTAACGATAGTATTCACACCAAAACATTACAAGTAAGTAAATAGATAGAAAGATAGTTGTTATTAGTTATGACGAAAGATAAAAAAGTATTGAGAATTCGGATCAAGAGATTTCCTCCTGCAGTAAATAACTGTAATTTATGTCACATTGTGGACATTACTTTAATCTTGTAAACTTGACCAGTTTAAACTGACTCACACCGAATGAAATATGCGTAAAATACTGTATAGCTTATTGTCTTTTTTCGCACATATTATGTATGCCCGTTTTGATGTGATTATGTGACACAATTTATTTCACTTTCATCTGTTTCCGTAATTAAAACAAACGTTGACTTGTCCAAAAAATTCAAGTTGCAAAGTCATTGTTCATGCGTAAATATCTGATATCTGTGCAAAATACCTAATGCATACAAAGACAATAATGTAAAATGTATAAATATATAATAATATACAACTGTGTATTATGCAAGAAAATCTAGACACGTTTACAATTCTTCCGTTTGCATAATTCTATGCAAACTACAAATGCGAATGTTGGCATGAACAATGTAAGATGTATGTACATGCAAGAAAAGCTGATGCATATAGTGTCGCACGATGAATACGCAAGAAAATTTTAGGAAGTCAGCAGAATTTCTGCCACCTTTCTTCCTATTCCATCCCATTCAATCCAAGTATTTAATCATGTCATATGTTGTGTAAATAGAAAATTGCCTGTTTTGCACACAAATGTGTGCATTTTCCACTTACTCTTCCTATAAGTAAACTGTAAATGTCTGGTTCATTGCATAATATGTATAATGTATAATTTACTAAACTACTACACATATTGTAGGTCTGTCACCTGTATTCCGTAGGTTATATCAATAAAATGCATATTGTTTTCCCTTTCATTCATTCTGCATTATGTCGTGTTGTCTTTTTCTGTCTTTTGTACGTACATATGCCTACATATTATAGCCAATAAGGACGGTATGTCTCTTACCATGTTTTACATAACTCCACTATGAAAATTGGGATACGTTTAACTGAGAGGAAGTCGACTTGATTTGATTTTATGCGATAAAGGGACAAAGGTCGCGTATTGAAAAGTTTATGGTTTTAAAAAGGTGACTATTTCTTTATTCGTAAAAGCAGTAAAACTGCTTTCGATTGTACCGAAGAGGCGATTACCGAAACTATCGGACAGTCTCAGTTGCTAAGGTGAAATAGTTCCTAAAATTCGAATACAGCCTTGGAAGTTGAAGATTAGTCTCCATGCCTACAAAGCTAATTTTTGCTTTGGTTTTGGCGAGGAAGATGCTGGAACAGTTTGATCATACAAAGAAAATTGCACTAATAATTATTATGGTACGGCAAGAAAGAACCTAAGATTCAAATCACAATTGAAGGCTGAAAAAATTATGAAAGGGTCAAGAAATTCTGTGTTCATAATCATAATTCGGATAATAATAATATATATCAAATTTACTTTAAGCATGTATGCACGTATCTGTGTGCATATCTATGTACGTATGTACAATATATGAGTGCAAAAAAGCACTCACCACAAACTACAACTCCTTTATACATATTGTAAATGCCTACTACATATGTACATATAATATTATAAATAAATATATCACAGCTTAATTTTTTATTCATTTACTGTGAGCAGAAATATATATTATGCAAAGTACAAGAAAATATTCATATGTGTAATAATTATTGGTCAATGTCAATGCCAATACATACATATTGAACATACTGAACTAACTGCTGAGGGAATAATGAACTTATAGTTCATGTATGCAAATAATAAAGGATATGAGACTGATAATCATATGCCTTCAATTTCATATGCATATTAAACAGACCGTACAGACGCGTTTTTACCAACAATAAAAATATTATCTAAAATCTATAGATATGTATAATGTATTATGTATAATTTCGTGTTATAACCTTATATAATATAATAGGGCATCATGCGATAACTAGAGAAAAAATTAAAAAATTCCCTCATCAGAAGCTTGTCAGCAGGAAATAAAAATGCAAAAACGTCGACGACAGATTTTTATCAATTAAATAATATTATAGCTACTAAATACTGACAACATGACAGATGATACAGTTTATGCATGTATAGATAGTGGCAACAGTTTTAGTGTTAATTAATCTTGTAAAAACTTCAAACTTTGATCCTACATTATAAATATGTAAGTATGTACACATGCAAATAATACTTTTACTTTTTCATATCCCTCATCAAAATTACTCAACTCTCTACGTTGAGAATATGTCGAGACGCTGGAGTCATAGCCTTTGCCATTACTTATAATCTATCCGAATATTATAATTAAGATAATAATAATGTAAGGTCCAAGAACATTTTCATCAATTCATTTAACTGTTCTGCCGGCTCATTTTCGTTACTTTGTATATCTTAAGAAGCAAAAGAGAAGTGCAACTCAGCTCCACGTGAACGCTGTATAGAGTTTACAATGTGACTGCATGAACTGACGATAAGTCTGGATGAAAGGATAATAAGTAATATTACAAAGTCTTTGTCTATAGTTTTAGTAGTGATGATGATGGCGGTTGAAAATTTCTATCCTGTCATTTTGTACAGATCCATTCATATTTCATGGTGCTAATATGTATTAAATATGTAGTAATACATTCTTCACTCTCGCACAATCAGTGTGTAACTCTCAGCTCCCATTCAGCTGACTGACTAAAGAAGGCCTTTTCATTCATAATTTTTTGCTCCGTCTTCTTTTTCACTCTAATGATGTTGTGGCCACACCATCAATAAGTCATCATTGCTCGCCCCGTATATAAGCAAGCCTTTAGTATTAAATTAATATGCATATTACGTTTATGTTTTTAGTTTGACTAATTATTCTGAATTTCATTTGAAGGATGAACAATGAATAGCTTTAATTCCAAATGTTCTATTTTTTAACAAACAACTGTGAATAAATAGAAGCAGTGTTATATGTATATTTTTACTATGTGTGTAGCAATGTAAGTGCATGTATACTTATACACTGCGTTGACGTAAGTATTCTGTTATTATGAGAGACAGTTAGGCTTAAAAAAAGAAAAATAAGAAAGATTCTAAAAATAAGTGCACAATTTGTTGTAGTTTAATGCGGAGGCATTTCCACAAATTAAATGCGACTGAGACTGTATGTATCTCTGTTTCTGTTCTTACCTACTTTGGGCTTATTATGCCGATCAGTGATTGATCAGTTGTTACGAATTAAATATCATAATAGATGAGACGTTTTGTACAGTTGATGGAAAGTTGCGTTTATTTTTAAAACAAAAGTTATTTTTCATACCACTTGTTATCAAATAGTGTGCTTTCTCAAGTTATTCCTTGGCCTTTCAAACAACTACAACGATCAAAGAATAAAAATAACTATGTAATACATACTCAACTTTTGATTTTCTGCAAAACCGTCAGACCATCAGTATCTAAGTATGTTTTGATTTTTGATGCTGTTCCTCTGTTCCTTTACTCTACACCTTTAGTTTCTATCAACTATGCCGACATGCACAGTGCTCAGCACTGAGATGGCTTGTATACAAAAACCTCTTCGATGGAGAAAAAACCAGTTAGTGCGAATTATATCGAGTTTGAGCGAACAACAAAATTTGACTGGTGAACATCAACTAGTTACTTACTAGTTTATTCTCTCACTGCTTCATATTGTACAGATATGTACATGATGTGTAGATTATCTCTTCATTGCATTGCAGTAGCTACTCAAGTTTGTTCTCTTTTTTGCTGATGACGCAACTGATAGCAATAGGTATACACATAATACATAGAGGCATTGTCAACTGCGGACACAAATAAAGGAAGTAAGCAGTAAATACAGAAATTTTGGATACTTGTATACAGGTACTTGTATTTGCTATATGGTATAGTACATTTATTTAGTACGTTTACTCTTTATTCGATGATAGATTTTCAATTTTATAAGTGGCTTTGTATATTAATCTTATAGTATGTAAATTTTAATTGCTTAACTTTTAAAAATTATTTACTGAATTATATATACATGCATCTATAATATATACCTAATACCTAGACATATTTCTTTTTTTGACAATCGTGCTTATCATGTAGTATTACATCAAAATCAAATAAAGAGAATGGCGTTGTGCACATTGTAAAACTTCAAACTTTTGTCGTTTCGTCAATTTTAATGTATTATTTAAACAAAAAATAGTTGCATGAAATACGAAATTTGGCTTAGTCCCTTATATTCTGATGGAATTTGATTTAAAAAATGTATAATATTCTATATTATGTATAAGCGCTCATTCTTCAATTAAATTAAGACATTATTTTTTTCACAACCAAATCGTCGATCCTTTGGCTCTGGAACGGCCATACCTATTTTATGTATATAGGTACGTCCAAATTTTCTACTAGTTTATAATATTGATAATTACAGCAATGAAACACATCATGAGAGCCCTAATTATTACAAATTAATGCGGAAGTTCATATTTAGAACCGAAAAAAATTCATAAAGTAACGGTTGATAGAAAGTGAAAATGACTTTACGTAAGTGCAAAATATAAACCATTTGACATATTTTGAAACGGCCTTTATTCAACAGTTTATTTATATTTTGATGTCAAACATGCTATGTGCCGACGAATTTCTTTCGTAAACATTCTACAGTACAGCAGACTATTTAAAATCCTCAAATGGCAGTTTTAAAAGACATAAACAACAAACGTAAAGATATAAATATAAATACGTAATCATATACAGCTGTGTAAAAATTTTCACATTTATTATTGCCAGTTGTTGACTTTTGTTATAAATATACATACCTACTATATATATAGTCTCTGTCCTCCCGTTTTTTAATCTTACACTACAAGATCAATTCATTATTGACAGTGAGTTATCATCATCACTGAATACTGACATTAAACCTCATAAATCCTACTTCCTTTCTGATAAACTTGCATTGGGTTTTAATTATCATTAATTAATTAAACAAGTTACAAAATCAGAATGAAACAATTTACATATTATATATTTACAGGTTATAACTAAACCTATGTGCTTGTTATGGTGTTTTACTGACCAGTTGACACGTTTTTCCAAAACCTTTTAAGTTTTTAGAGTTTTGTTTTTTCACTACTAGTACTAATTATTAATAAAGCAAAAATTAATTCACAATGTGATGTTGAAGTTACACAATAGGTACTCTTGGTTTTTTGAAATTATTTTTCAGTGAATCATACTACGTACTAGTCCGTTTTCTACCCAAAGCTTATAAATATGATGTTATTTTATAGGGAAAGCAAAGTTGAAGCATGATTACAGAATAGGCTTATAGGAAGCAGAATAATTATTCATTAGCTTTACAGTTCATAGTACATATTATATTGGTTTTCCTGATGGTATATAAACATCATAGCGTTAAAAAAAGCATTATTCTTGGTAGAAGAATTATCAGCATTGTAATGATCAGAAGACTAGACTTTGGAATATGACAGCATCGTATGTACAATATGTACAGATATAAACATTAATCACTCATATCATACTCATAATTTCGTTTTTAAAATTATGCAACATAAAATATCATTTGTGCAAATGAAATTTTAATTGTATACACAATAAAAGTTATGGCGCGTGGAAAATATTAATTTATTGCAATCTGTAGCATTTTTACAATATTTACTAGAAGAAAAACAAACTAATTGGCATTTATAGGTAAACAGGAGTGAAACGCAAAAAGGCTGTGAAAATAGAAGCAAGTCATATAGAACAGGTGTAAACCAGCAAATAGCTTCGATTTCAATCACACAGATATTATTGTTCATACATACTACTAATATTGCTTTCTTCTAGATTTTACAAGGGACCACGCTTAAATCCATCACATGCATACATAGCTGATACCATTATCTAAAATTCTATTAAACTATTAAACTCGTTGATATATACGATATATGCCTTTTCACTTTTTACTATTCTATCCCATACAATTACACCATGTTATATGTGGAGTGTGTACCACCATAAATCAGTCTGTTAAAAATATATAAAATATCTATGTATATCTTTTGTCCATCTACATACTCTAAATCTACTTAAAAGTTTACATATATTTTCATATCTAATATAAAGTTCTACCTGCTTTAACATGATATAATATACATACATTTCAATTTCTTATAGAAATACATACATTACACATAATGTCGTTTTTTTCATTATTTATAAGTAAGAAAAATTCGTTTTCCTCTATGAAATATCAAAACGTAAAAAAGGAGGAAAAAAACAACTTAACAGAGTCACTTTGACTACTCTAAATTGTAAAACGAATAACAAGGTCAATAAATTTTTTAAAAAAATATCTAACGACTTCTAACATCAAACATGGTGCCCAAATAATACAAATAATAATACATCATAATAGTACTAAATTATTTAATCATTTTCCTATTTTCATTTTAAAGGATTTAGTCCCATTATCTTGCTATTACTTGGACCAACCATATTCATAGTCATATTCAAATGCATATTAATAGGTGGGAAAGACGCCTGTGGCAAACTGGTTTTGCTATTATTTGAAGTGCAAACTATTTTGTGATCAGTTTCGACCAAAACTTTACTTCCATTAATTGGATTGTTCATAAATTTCTGGAGGCCAGAAACAGTTATTCCGTTTATATTTCTTATATCTAAATATTTTAAATTTTTACATCTACGTAAATGATCTAAACTTATATTTGTGAGTTGAGGACATCCTGAAATATTTAAATGTACTAAATTTTCTACCGATGGTGAATGGTCAGCTCCTAGCTGCGCAATCCCAGCATCCGTAAGACGCGAGCACGTGCTCAACTCTAGTTTGGAAATTGAACCGGCGTGTTGAGTTACATACCTAGCATGAAAAGAAACGAATATAAATTGTGTGTGACTTCTTTCTCCGTTTGTCGTCCCGTTACCGTTCATGTAATGTTTACAAACTATACTAGACAAAAAATATATTGCATAATATATAAAATATAAAAACATGACATTACCGTAATGCGACGTCCGAAAGTGAAGCCCCAGACAAATTCAAAGATTTTAGTTGCCTGAGTCTTGATTTGGAGTCCGTAAGACCAGGCCGAGAATCCACAGGTGGTGCCAATATTTCTCTCAGTGCCGCATCAGAAAGACCTCCAACATAACCTGTGTTTTATAAAAATTATAAATTACGAAGTGACACAAAAATACGTGGCTTTCAAAATTACAACATATTTATTCCTTTAGATATTTTGTTTATTAATAATGGTACCTAAATCCAAAGTTGACAAAGTTGGACACATACAAGTTTTCAATGCAGAAACACTTGTCCATGGCAAACCTTGTAACGATAAATGTTTGAGCTGAGGAAGACGACTAATGAACCATAACAACTGTTGCTTTGTTATGGTGGTCCAATTCAGAGAAACGCTGGAAGGTTGTCTTCTCACGCAACCTTTGAGTAAATCAGCAGTAATTTTGCTAAAAAAACAAATAATCAAAGCATTTAGTAATCTAGTATTCCCATGCTGTAATCTTGAATATCCACAGACTATTTATACAACAGATAGTTTTGATGGGATGTAATAATGTTTGACATAATTAGAAATATTATAAGAATAAAACTTACTGATGTGCGAGATCAGTTCTTTGCCATAAAACTGGAGACATAATGATCCTATTCCAGTCTTTACATACACTTAGACAACGATTAAGAGTTGTCACATCAAGCCACTTGAAAACTGGCATCATGACATTGACATCTTTAAGATGTTCAAATTTCTTTTTCTTTCTTGGTGTGGCATCTTTATCATTATTGTCAGTGTTCGAGCTAATCGTAGCTGGACGTACAATGTTGCAGGGTCGCTTCAATGATTTTGATGATCCATTCATGATTTTAGTAGAGAGCTCCGTTCTATATTTTTCGGTTACAAAGTAATAACAAAATTATTATGACGACTTTTATCATCTTAATCCAATCAAATGAATTAGAAATCGGAAAAATTGTGAATATTAAAAGTCGACATCTGTAAATTTATTGAATTTGTCCGATCAAAAACTATTTCTTTCAAATTCGACAAATAGTACAATGTAAAAATATGTATTCGTTTTGGATTTTTCAAAAAAAAACTTCAGAATCTCATGAACCCTTAAATTGCATGAGGAATAGCTTTGTTTTTTGTTTTCGATCGAGAGAATTCCAATGGAGAGATAAATACATAAACTATAACACATATAATTAAAAAAACCTGAAAGGGTATTTGATGGGAGAAACTTGTTTCTTGGCATCTTCCAACTCTTCTTGCCCATCAGACTCCTCCGACGAAGGTTCTTTTTTGGGTGTCAACATATCCTTATTTGTAGAGGATTTAGCCTCTTGTTTTACTTCAATAGAAGTAGTATTTATTTTATTATCACATGCCTTTCCATTATCGTCACTATTTCTTCGCTTTCCCGGCTCAACTTTACCAGGGGATGAAAGTGATTTTAATTTCTGAGCATCCGACGTTATTTTTGGAGCATTAGTATTTCCCTGCAGATTGACTAGGCCATCTTCCAAAGATTTTTTCCGTATTAACAAAGCCATTTTTTGTTGAACATTTTTTTCGTTTTCTCGCATCTGTGAAGCGATAACAAAATCAAACATATTTAACCGTATGAAAAAGTAGGAAATGTCATTGACACACAAACTCGACAACAATGAAACAAGAATATTGATGATATCATCTATTTTCAACAGACTAAAACACTATTGTACATACTTTTTTATCGCTCGTTTGTTTTCTATTGCTATTGTTATTATTCTCAGGTTGTACTGATGCTGTTGTTGGAATATTCACCTTCGAATCTAGAGATTCTGATTTGATAGTAACTTCTTGGTCAAGTGTTTTACTTCCTGAAGAACTGGATTTTGGTGGAGTAATGTTACCATTGGTATTTTTAAGACTAGTTTCTGCAGAAGACTTTATGCCACCCCCATTTGCACTGTCCGTTGAAGTTCGTCGATCATCTGATTGCCTGGATTTTTTACCAACTATTCGAGCTGGCTTTGTTTTCTCAATACAAACCGGGCACTCCCAAGAGCATGGCAAGTCATCATTAATAACACCGACAACTTTAGTAGGCAATTTTGCTGCCAAGCATTTTGGATGCGTGATTTGCTGACAAATCATACATTCCATTAAATTGGACTGGGCAACCTAAAAGAAATTATGTATCCATAATATGTTATTAATGAAATTTTTTTTTGTAGTATACTTTCCAACTTTATACTGGAAATGCAACAAGTAAGTATTATCTGTGTTTTATCAAACTTACCCTAACTTTTGTAGGTCCGGTTGGTGTTTCATCCCAACCATCTAGCCCACATTCCTGACACACAGACTGAACTGGGAGCATTGGCTACAAAACCAAACCAACAACAACAACATTAAATATGATTACTTAGTACAATGTAAGCAATTACTTGAGAACTTTTTGCTTTTTAACCACATTAACATTGATGTTAAAAAGTACTTGAAAACTTACCATTAAACATTCTCTCATTACACAACCTCGAACTACTCCAAACTTATCTTTTTGTTTGTTTGTAGATAAACACTTGAAACAGTTTTTGCAGTCTTCCTTTGTTAAACAAGACTGGCAAAAGCCACATCTAATTCTCTTCTCTTCAGGGTTGAGGGGACTATCCATCCAATTATTTGTTGTAGGGAGTTGAACAGCCGTTGGTAAAGGTGCTTTATAAACACGCTTTCTTTTTGTATCTTGAACTTTACCAACATCCTGTAAAATAAGAAAATAAAATAAATGTCACGAGAGTTTTATTCCTAGAGTAAAAAAAGGACACAATATGTGATGTTACAGACATGCATCGAATCACAGTTCAATTTCATGGAATGGCATGTGTACCATTGTGTACAACCATTTCTAACTCGTAAACTAGATATTAACAGCAACATCTGAAGCTCACCTCAGGTCTTTCACCAGGCCAAACTAGGATAGGTTTTCCGGTAACAGCTTTCTCTAGTACATCATACCTATGTTCTTCAACGATTGTTCGAATTTCTCTTAATAACGCAACAGGATCATAAATTAATGCTGGTACATTTTTCCGTCCAATTGGAAGCTGATGCAAGTACATGACAATTGCTTTTAAACCAAGTAACTCTTGGGGGCTAAGGTGAACTTGCTGCAATGTAAGCATGTTCACAAACAATAAGCACACAAAAATAAATCCAGTCCTCAACTCACGAAAAGTTATAATTTATAATAATTACTAATTTTGCTGGAAGTACGCTTCATGTTCTTTTTTTAGAGTAGACCATAATAACGTTGTTTTTACCTGAGGAATTAATTTCTGTGACTGCATTGAGTTGACCGAATTTTCTGTATTTCCTTCATCATCATCATTAGGAATACGAATGTACGTTCTTCCGAGTAAACAGTGTACATATCTCTCTAAAGTGTACCACAACATCTCAGTATAAAAGGGATATCGAAATTTCTGTGGGACTTTTGTTTGTTCCTCTACAGTCGCGATCCTTAGTTGTTTATCTATTCCAAAACTATGCAAAAAGTTTCCTCCAAACACTGCAAACAAAACGGAAACTTGGTATGATATATATGAACAGTTTTATTGTGATTATAGGATAATAAAAACTGAACACAATATACGTGAGGAAACTATCCGAGACTATCCACAGGGGTATAAACGGCGTGAATCCACCCTAGTTGGATAATAAATTTTAACAAATAACAATTATAATTGCAGGAAATTTCAAGAAATGTATCTTCACGTCAAATATCACTGATGTGGTATTAAAATAAATAATGGTTTAGTACCTGATGGTATCATGAAGGTATCTCCCGCACCCAAACAAACGCGACCACAATCTTCAACATTGTCGGCAAAGAATGTATCACCTACATACAAAATTGAAACAATGAAATTCAAACTGTAAAATATTTTGTTATAACCCAATATATTATAATTGTTTTATTTATGTATGCATGTACAATCAGTGCAAAAACTTAATGTATGTCACCTTGCTTTCCAGATAGAACCCAGGCTTGATACAAATCTAAATTCTTGTCCGTCGGTGGTATTAACCAAAAGACCTAATTAAAATTTAAAAACAAAATTTAATGAGTTTACTTACGTCTTTTCACTGTTTTCACTCACTCTGATATTACTTATTTGCATAACCTGTACATACGCTTTTTTAAGCAGTTAAAAAAAGTAAGAAAGGTTGCCAGCAAATAAATTGGGATTATTATGCCCTATCATTTTCGTCGCATGTGTATAATAATTAGTGTTTTTTTCAACGCATATTTTAGTCACCACAAATAATTGTACTTTACACTTTACATAAAGCGTGACTAGAAATACTAATGAATGGTAGGTACATGTAAAACTTTAATAAAATGCTTAAAATAGCTGACTATATACACATACATACTTTTGAATTTGTCATAATAATATAATGACTATTGAAAATTGAACTTATTTTAGAATCATTATTATTTCTTACCTTCGCTCCTTTCAATATATGGTACCAGACAGACGTTCCTCCGAAATCCACATGGAAGTCTGTGTAGCAACCCTTTACACTCATTAGGCAATACTTTTGAACTTTTGGGTACCTTAAATACAATGCATGAAATATTACAGGTTATTTTTACTGTACAATTTTCAACCAATACAGTATTTTTTAAGATAAAACTCGGCATAAGATACAATAAACACGTACATCATCTCGTCCATAACATTGGTGGACTCTGTCTGCATATTTTTCAAGTGTCTTGGCCATACGCGGTCCACCCAATCAAGTTGTCGGACTACCGTCGGGGACTCGACATAGTTTTCAAGCTTTGTATGAGAAAATTCTAAACTAATGACATTTAAGAGGCGATCTCGATTCGGGTTGTCGTAATACTGTTGCCATTCTTTCATAGTTAGTTCTAAATTCTTTTGAGTTCTGACATCCATTACGTCCAATAGGCGTTTCGAACCTGCATCACAGTCATTACAAAGAATTTAATTGAAAATTGCATAGTATATTCAAAACTAAATTTAATATTTAACCAAAAATTTCAAATACGCGCAAATTGAATTTTAGGGCATTGTAAATTCCATCTTCTGTTTAGATACTATCTAGTAAATAATATATAAATGCTATATATATTTGGATGTTATAGGATCATTTTTTCTTACCCACGCATGTTTTTACATCATTTACTGAAAAATTCCCCGGAATTCGAATGCCCAGTCCGGCTTTATCCTTGAATAGTAAAGGTGTTGTAAATCCATGCTGTTGAATGTACGCTAGAGTGAAATCTACAAAATGTACCAACAATTAGTCAGCTATACATATTGTAGCATCTAATGTCATGTTAGTTAGATTCACAATACAGGTAAGTTTTTCAACACATATTCAACAGCATGATTACCATTTACCATAATATTATGTCTTCATTTATACCTGCTCCTCTCATTTCCTTTACAAGAGGCTTATTGAATCTAGCTGTCTCCAATTTTTCTTCCAAATCAAAACTTTGTGGTCCTTCGATATCATCATCTGCTTCCCCAACCCAGTCTTCCGTGTAGAACTTTTTCTCTTTGCGATCCCGCTGGAAACAACACATTTTTTAAATTACAGATGACGACATTTATCTACACACATACTACATCATACATTAAAGTACAGACTTAAGAGCTGTAACATTCTTACTTTTCTCATTTATTTATGTGTATACGTACAATAAAACTTCACAAAATTTGCTAAGGTTGCGTTTCTTGCCCTTTCCCTACCTCAAAATCGTAATTCTCACAATGTTTCTCTCAATACAATAAAAATACACGTTCAAAGTTCAAGTAAACACGAGTACTGCATGTATTTATATGTAAAGACGCATACATGTAAGTATGTATACATGCAGAATGCAGAAGATAGGCAAAACATGCACAGAAATGTAGCAACTCGTTACATATTTACTATTTACGTTACGCAAATGTTTTATTGACTTACATTGTATTATGTTCATGTGTTGTGTAAAAACTCTTTCATCTTTCAATAAATCAGCTTCTCGTTTTTGCTGTCATTGTGGTATTGTAGAAGTACTGACTACTAGGTTTTTTTTATTATCATCCTTTCAAATTCCGGCGAATTTCAGAATATACTTATGTACAAAAGTATTATGTGCATGCATAATAAGATGTATTTCATTATTCTTCCTCTCAACTTGCTGATATGATCTTCAAGAGTCTGCATGATGCCCTTCAACAACGCGATTCAAATGGATGTGATATGATGTATAAATAAATACTTATACTCACAAACAAACAATTATAAAAGAGTAATTTTTAGCAAATAATACACCATGCATGTGCATGTACAAGACATATTAACGATATGGAACATATTCACGTATGTATGCACTAATATGTTTACAAATGGGGTATATTTATATACAACTAAATACGTTACATAAACGCAGCATGTCAACTGTCAACGTCTCAGCTCTCAGCTTATTACTAATGCTCGAAATTTCCATCTACATTTTTTTGTGCCATTTTTTATGCTTATTTTTGAAGTTCAAAATTCAGTATCGTAACGTGTATGTACGGCGAATTTTGATCGAAATTTTATTGAGGACACAGTGAGAAAACGTTCTATACCTACTACCTACATTATACTTGACCCCATATAAAACCTTTTGACTTTTGACCTAAGAATTTTTCCAAGGAAAATTTCTGTCATAATTTTCTTAGGTCATAATTCTGTGTATAATATGTAATGACATTTCGTTTAAGCTCACTGTTCGTAAAAGTCGGCGAAAAATTACCAGATTCGCCCAATCCTTGACGATCTGACGAACAATGTTCGTAGGCCGAATTACCATTATCATTATTTAGTCTGTAAATAAAACATGGCATTATACTATTATTTATATTTAATAGACTGCAGGTTATAAGAGAATGATGAGAGCTAATATTGTATTGTGTGCTATTACGCAAGGTAAATTAGTAGAAGGAAAAAGGAAAAAAGTAATACATACACAGTAGGGATAAGCAGTCATCTCACAGTACATAGTACAAGTCTAAGCTATACATGATTAAAATTCTAGAGACGTCTTTTAGGAAGTTATTAAATATCATCTCTTCTCTTCTATTAAATATCGTCACTTGCTCTAAAATATGCCTAGGTTATTCTGTATATATCTGTTCTGTATCTGCCTGCAGTAGTGCTCATCCGGCTATAGATTCCAAGTTGTACAAGCACGAATTACAGATTACAGTACAAGGTGGGTAGAGAGCTTGAATTACTCAAAGGTGATCACTGGTGACATAATTGTATTCCAATAACCATCTTCCTTAGCACTTCAACCTCGAAATAATCAACAGCGAATATCTAATTAATGTACTTACAACCGATTTGAACAGTTATATATAGTTGAAACTTAATGTTGTGTGTTGTTGTGTTTTCTTTTTCCGATTGTGCATTATGTATTACCTTCTCTCAATATTTGCACAGCAAATACTAATAAACTCACACACAGTGTACCTACTGTACAAGGAGAGACAATAACAACAAACAGCACAGAGCAAAAGTGTGAAATCGTCTCATGTCTCAAATCTTTTATGCATCTACAATCTACATCAACTATGAACTGCATATTATTATAGAAATAAATAACATTTCTAAAAGGGTTACAGATAGTGACTTCCAATGAAAAACTAACATTAGAATTTATAATTTGTTGTACAACCACCATCATGGTGAATCGCTACCGTTCGTGAAAATTTATTGTGACTATTTTGTAAATAGAAGTGAAATATTTTTGTTCGTCTAATAACAATGAGAATAGCAACAACTACCACTGTTTTACTGGTTAAATATTTTGTCGTAAATTATAACAATGCTAGTGACTAGTGGAGATTTTGAAAATGTCAATTTAAGCCAGTTTTAACGGCGAATCAATTGAAATGGAGTACATCGTACATATAGTCATAATCGTGTTTTATTAAAGTGCTAAGAAGGCAGTTGTGTATATAAACGCGTATATACTCCGAAAAAGAACTGTTTTCAGTTTTGTGTTTTCGGACCTGCATGAACACGGTCAATAAACTTTGAACTTTGAAAACATTTGATAATAAAATCAGTCATCAGCAAACAATAATAAAAGATAAGATTGGGGTGGAGAGTTGGGAATACGACAAAGTGTTTGGACAAAAAATCTAACGATTCTAGTTGTAAGTAAACCATAAACCACGTTTTTTAATTTAAGCTTTAAATATATTATGTGAAGTATATGTTTTAATGATTCGTTAAATATTATATTATGCATTTTGTTTGTACTTTGTACACATTGATATAATTAAAGTAAAGGTATCTTTAGTGCCTGTTTAAAATTTACTTACCAATTTACGGGCATTTCTTTTGGGAGGACTTTTTTGGCGGTCCATTGTAACTATTTTATTTTAACTATAGTTTATAGTATTTAGTAAGTATTTAGTTGTGTTTGCAAATTATTCGTTTTTATATAGGCTCACGAGTTCAGGAGGAGCGTCAAAGGTTAGGTCATTTCATTTGACATATTTACAATGAACAAATACTTAAATAATTATTTTATACTATATTTTCTGTGTATTTATACACAATTAAAGTGCAGTAAGATGATTTTATACATAACTGAAGTCCATACTCCTTGGTATTTACTATTGACTATTAGCTATCAAGACGTCATTATAATTATTCTCGTATTTGACAGCATTTTAGACTTTTAGATGCAAAAGTAAACAACACTATTACACACGCACATTAAAAGTGGTTGACCGAAAAGTCAATAATTCTGCTAATGTTAAAAGCGAAATCCGAGTTCAAAAATCTATGCAAAAAAAGTGTCAACACAACACAGATGATGAATTACAATACTATGTAGATACTTATGTATTGTGTATTGTAGAACTGGAGATCCAAAAGTTGAATTTTTCAAACCAATGTGTAGACTCTAATTAAATAATGCACGGGCTGGAACCAATGGTAATCATGTAGATTAAACTTGCTGGTGTTCTTCAAAATTTCCAGTGATTTATTTTTTAATTGCAAATTTAGATTTACACTTGTTTTAACAATCTGCAATTAAAATACTACTACAGTTTACAGATGTAGTACACTAGATACTAGCTTTAGACTTTAGCATAGTAGTAATTTTTTCAAAAAAAAAGGAGCCAAAAGCCTGTTTGTCTTGGGGTACTCATCAGAGAGAGCGTCTATTGCTATTTTCCATTTTGAAAATACGTGTGTGAGCTATAGCTGACATTAACTGTATACCGTTTTAGGCATTTTGAGATTATGCATTAATAAGTAAGCATTTAAGTATGCTCATTTTAACATTTTGTCTCATCTCTCTCATTGTCAGAATAAGCACTTTTAGTTTAGTTAAAAATACATGCATGAATTTCTGTTTTGTTCCAGTTATTTCACATTGTTTTAGGCTGCATTGAGAATAATTAATGTTTTGAGTTCTTGAATCTAACTTTTATGTTTAGTGTTTAGATTTTAGATTTTAGACAGCACTCCATGGAGATGCTGGATAAAACGGATAATGCCAGTGTTTTACTTCAGTTTTTACAATGAATACTGTGATGAACCTTTCTACAACATTGGTGTCCTTAGTCGTCACCAGTAGCTGAGACTTATATTTCCACCTACACACTACACAGTTTGCCCTAGCTGGGAGCCGATATTGTAGCGATAATGTTTAGTGCATTAAATAGATTTAGACACATACAGCAATTTTTTTTTACTATCCAAAATTTTCTCATGCCTCTCTTTTTTACAATGCGCACAAATCCATTGCGTAATTTTTTGTCATCATGATAAACAGACGTCTCGTAAAAGTTAGGTATGTTATTGAAATGTTGTATAAATTAAAAGATGAATTCATGAATAAACAGCATAAGTACACGTACAAGTACTAAATTTCCAAAATTTACCTTAAAATGCTAAAGTTAGTATATGTAATAAGAATCTGAATTATAAAAATACCTCTGTTTCATTTACTTTTGTTTTTCATGCAAAGGTATAGGGTATAGGGTATACATAAATGTTTAATTTTATATACTACTTTGGTAGCACTATATCATATGCCCATTTCAATACACAAGTATAAGACATAATATGAAAACTATATGAAAATGAATTAGTCGTGTATTCATCAGCCAGCAGTGAGAAAGAGTATTTTAACATATTTCCCAATTTCCCTATTGTAAACTCAGACAACAAGATAAACTCATGAGAATGGGAACCAATAACCAATACAAATGCAAACACGATTTTGATAAGCGTTTTGTGATTCCTGATAATATAGTTCTTTAAAACATTATGGATGTATGTACATAATACACAATACAGAAATAAAATGTGTAATGTATAAGTATTATGTATAGTGTACTTATAGCTGCTGTACATGAGTCTCAGGTTTATTAAAAAATCCTACACGTTATGCAGTTATGCATTTACATGATTGATAGTTGATAGATATTTAATGATTTATGTATTTATTATGAAAAGGAGCTTACGAGGGGGAAGTTTAGAGATGGGGAGAGGGCTTTTATAGGAGTAGTAGGTAGTAGGAGTTAAATATTTTTCACCTATGTGAATGCAATGTCGTTGGTTTTAAATTGTGTACTTTTGTATTTTGTACGTTCACAGTTCACACACATAAAATAAAATGCGAGTGAATCGTGACCTGTGGCATATATAAATATAAACATATTATGTATTAGTGTATTATATTGCGTATAATAAAGTGCGTATTGTGTTTTCCTTTAAATGAAATGTAATAATTTTTTTCGTGTTTTATATTGTCTGACTGAAGTATAAAATAGAAAATGGCAAAAAATAACAACCAGAATTCGGCAATTCTACCCATTGGATCTCTATACTACGATAATTATGCCTTTACATCGTCAAATCTTAACATTACTCATCCCACAACAACAACACATCAGCAACCGGCAGACCAAGATAACAATGGGGTATGTAAAAAAAATTCTTTCCGCTCAATATATTATTTTAGTGCTTTGACAGAATTATTAACTATTTCATAACTATTTTACTTTTATCTGCTTTTTAACATTATGTACACAATAGAGATGCTTACACACATTAATACCAATCCGGTCTAATATTTAGCCGGTCTGTATACAAAGTACAAGTTAAGCAGTAAATGCAGGTATACATTATACATAGTACGGAGTATGGAGTAAGCAGTACGTATAGTTTTTGGGTAAAGTCAAAACACTCTATGAACTATGTGTGTGTCTTTTCAAATTTCAAAGAACCTAAATTCTAAGCTCAAAGCTCAAAGTTCAATCAAAGTTTGATTATAATCAAACTTCAAGTGGACACAACAAATATTGTCGTCTCAAACTCCAAAATTCCAAAGACAATAATATGAAAATTTGTACATGTTTAGACTAGATTGACAATTATTGTAATCTAGTCTGTAATTGTTGGAACAAAAGTCAAAGTTTATTTTATTGTGAGTTGTGATTCATCTTCTAAACTCAAGTAATGAAGGTGTTTGCTATTGTCAAAATACTCAAGACTAGTTTTATTACTCGCAATGGGTGACCCGTGTCATCTTAATGATGAACATGACTTAGTAAGTTTAACTTTATTCTCAACTATGAAACTAGTAAATAATAGTAGTAGTACGTTATACACATATTTACATTACCATCGTCCGCGATCGCGATTAATACATAATGACCACGATTCGTGATTCGTGGTCATTTTGTATGTATTATGTATTCCTCACTTGTTGATACCTAATTTAGTACCTAATTGACCAAATTGATATTGTGTTATACCTTTTTTGTATCCTTTGAGATTTAAATTTGATATTTAATGACATAGGCCTTATATATTTAACGACAATGTAGTTATACTTACCTGAAAAAAATGTTCCTGGCGTTGGGATTCCTGATTGATTCCTGATATCTAATTCTACTACGATTATTAACCATTATTATCATCTAATATTCTAATCAAATAGATTTTATACTTTTTAGTTTTCATCTTTCCTTTCTTTTGTATTTTGTCCGTTTGTCCATATTTATAGTTTATGTACTTCAAAGTGAATAATTTTAGTTGGTTTCTTGTTTCTTGATCTTCTGTTGTTTCTTTTCTGATGGTTCCGGATTTGTGTTTTTGGAATTTAAAGTCCAATATTATGATATGTTGCTAATTATATATACTATAGTGATATTAAATGGAAAGATACTTTATAGGTACGACGTCAAAAAATATCTTGGCATTGATATCATTATTTGATTTTTTCTATTAAAAACCGAACTGGGAACTGGGATTACCGAATAGAATAAGTTTGGTTCTTTAAAAACTATGGGTGAAAATATACAATGGGTGCCTCCAGAACTAAGAGGTTACAGTGGGGTAAGACTATTATGTATTATCTTTGAGCCCTACTTTTTACTTATGTATTAAAGTTTTTCCTTTTTTCAAGTCACTGAGCTCTCTAAATGTGTTTAAATGGGTATTTTATAAGTACACATAAGCACTAGTTGTATCATCCATTTTTCTTAAACATAGTTAATTTGCATTGATTATTTTAAGTAAAACTTTTCAATTTATTTTGCAGCTTGCTTTATAACTTATAAAACGATATTGAATATTATTAATTGAATATACCTCTGCAATAACAGTGCTTCCTTTTACGTGCATGCATAACGCTTTTTTACATTCAAAGGAACATTTTTAACAAAAATTGCTATAACCTGTAACAGTTTTGATCTTGAATATTGTCAAAATCTGTCATAAAAGTACCCACGTTTTGCAAGTACTTACTTATTCAATATAATGAAAATAAACTAAATTAGTTCTTTGCTTTATTTTATACAGTACAATATGAACGGTGGGGATGGACAGCAATCAGCAGCAACACTTTTATCATGGAGAAAACTACATTTAAGTCGTGCCAAGCTCAAAGCTATCAACAAAACTTCTGCACTCATGTCAGGTTTTGCAATGGTAAGTAAAAGATCAAGTACTTCATTAATTGTAATACCTGTTGGTCGCCATAGAACGACCGTATAACATAATCATAATATTATTTAGATAGAGTTTGTGTTTAATATTTTGTACTCATTCACTATTGCAGATTGCTTCATTATCCCAATGCCAAAAATACATAAATTTACAATAGAAAATAGCATTTAAAATGCATGCTGTTTTATTTTTATTCCAGGTAGCAATGGTGGAGATGCAGCTAAGTGAGGATACAAAAGTTCCGTCAGGTCTTTTGGTTGCCTTCGTCATATGTACAAGTCTTCTGGTTGCTGTTCACATGCTTGCCCTCATGATCAGTACCTGTATTCTTCCTAATGTGGAAGCTATCTCTAATCTTCATAATATTAATATCGTGGAGGAATCTCCACATGAGCGAATGCATTGGTAAAAAAGCTTTCATTCTATTTTATGGAAATTTTACATTATTATGCCGATCCACAAAAGTTTTTATTGTTTATTATGCCTGTATACTTAATGAGAATGACTCGAGTATGTCTATTTATATATGTGTGTTCAAAGTATGCGTGCAATTTTCCAAGGGTGATGTAAAACTAACGTGCATATAATATGTATTTTTGTTTTTATTATGTAGGTACATAGAAGCAGGTTGGGCCTTCAGTACAGTTTTAGGAATTTTTTTATTTCTATGTGAGTTGGCAATATTATGTTGGGTAAAATTTTACGACTACTCAATCATGGCGGCCTCTTCAGCAACTGTCATCATGGTGCCTGTTTTAATTTTATTTATCGGATTCGCCATCCACTTTTACCACAAATTAGTTGTTCACAAATATGAACTGACAGAATCTGGTCTAAGAGAGTTGGAGCAATTAAGAAATCAACTAGACTCAACGGGACAGTCGAGCCCTACTCCCGCATCACCCAGAAACAACATTAGCATCGTTTAAGGAAACAACAATAATAATAGTAGAATATTTTATTAATACGATATTAATTATTTAATTACACCTAATACACATCATTATGCTTCAAACGTATTTATTATTACCACAAAAAACTTTATGTATATTATAGTATGTACATACGAGATTATGAATTCGATTACGGTGTATGTGTGTAATTTTGTATAAATGGTTTTTATACTCGAAAAACAGGGCTACGATGGGGTTTCGAGTCTTGTGGCTACAGGCATTTTTTTCTCATGCCCGTACTACGGACCTACGGGACTATGTATTTTACCTGTAGGAGCAGAATCTCATCGCTTTGTAAAATATAATGTACATTTTCGTAGTTAACGGAACTATATTTACCTACATTTACGTACAGTTCCCTTAACTACGTGCCTTCGACAAAAAAATGCGTCTTGTGGCCACAGAGCTCAAAACCCCGTATATCCCCGTTTTTTGAATATTAAATGCTTGAAATACATGTATGTAAGTAAGTGTGGATAGACATCGCATTTTTCATAAATAAATGTCTTATTTTATTATATTAACTGTATACTGTATTTATAATATTCATAAGACACACAAAAAAACTCTGCTTTTCCACAAACTTGAACTTCCACGTCCTTTCCTTTTTGTTTTTTTTGTTTTGTTGTTTAAAGTATTTAAATTAAAGGAAACATCGTGTGTGTAATAAAATATGAAGCTTGTTTTATTTTTATTGTGTGAAAATATTGCATCAAACTTTTATCACTTACATTCGTATCTTACATTGTCATTGAAAAAATTACGGCTTATCCAGTATCTGAATAACAATGTTAGGGACACCAACCATCACGAACGGCCTAATAAAATGTAAACACAGCATATATCGTTTGTAATGAATAATTGAAAAGGATTTTATTTAATTTTTAATTGTGTTAATTTCTTGCTGTTAAAGTTACACATACACACACACACACTTGTGTCCGGGTTACCTGATCAGTCATGCCAATCGCACAACATTCCAGATTCATTTTTGCACGTGATACCTTAGATAAATAAAGAATAAGAGAGACATGGTTGTTACATTTTACATCCACATCGTGCATAATTATTGTCATTTTGCTCCGAAAATCCCCACAATGAACAGGTAAAAAGCAAAAAACTGAAAAACTAGTCAAAAACGAAAAAATAGTTTTTGGGCAAAATTAATCCACGTGGGGCTCAGCCGGGATTTGAACCCGGGACCTCGCCGATATTCGTTCGTCATATTCTGAGCCCGAACGGCGAATCATACCCCTAGACCACTGAGCCTTGTTTACTCTGAGCGATCTTATTACACGCATAGAATTCTCAAGCAGCTGTTCCCCCTGAAACGTGTTGTTGTTCAAAGCTTGCATTGTTTATGCCATAATATCTTTGTTTTCACACGAACAATTCCTTAGTTTTCGCTGTTTGTTGTCCAGCCATGTACATACCTATTAAGTAAGTACATTGTTTGGAAGGGCCTTTTATTTCAATTAATAGGGCGATAATGGCAGCCATAGTTCACAGTTTCAAGACACGACAGTTAAATATTCTAATGCTGCTTATGATTATAGTAAAAAATGATGACAGGGAAAATTCAGAAAATCCAAAAATGCGTAAAAACAGTATTGAAAATAGAAAAGTACATGACGGCATAACTATAACTTGTGGAACATTTTAAAGGACACGTTTTTGGTGCATTTATTTCGAGCCTTCAAATGTCAGCAACTGATTTATTGAATGAACAGTCGATAATATAAGAGTAATTAAACCTTGAGTATTTATACTTCTTAATTGTGCTTTAGTCAATACACATATATAGTCATAACATTTTGTACAAGTTTCTTTACTAGTATACAGAACACCCACGTCAGAGTTGCGGTTACACATCAAAGTCAAAGAAATCTTCCGCAACCCGCAACAAGCTTCTTCAGCTCAAGTATGCATAACAAAATGGTGTGCACAAATAAGATTTGATGGTTACGGTAAAACACTGTATAAATATATGTTTACTGTCGAGTTCATGAATGGTTTACGACTTACGTCCACATACATAAATATAATATAAATATTACACAAACATCAAACGTACATTGTAATTCTTGACAAATTTTCAAGTAAAACGGCCTCGTACTCGTTTGCTTATTCATTTTCACCGAATATTCCTTTCAACTGTCAATTATAGCTTGTGATGATGTCATTTCATGATTCATGAGTCATGATCATGGCGGCCGGTTCGCTACGGTATTGAATCCCAATATGCTTGAAAATAAGAACAGTTACAGTCACAGTCCTGAAACAAAGGCAACGCAAGGAAATGATTAATCAGCAATCAGAGATTTTATAAAAATTCTATATACAAAATTACTGTGTGGACGAAAAGAATCTATGTTTCTTTAAAGAAAAGTAAATAATATTATATAGATAAGTAAGCATGTGCGATGGATTAAAACCATGCAAAAAATTTGTAAGTACACATATGTAGTTCAAGTTGCTAGAAAGACAAAAGGATACAACTTACGGGTGGTAATTCATCTTGTCTGGGCTCGCCTGTAAATAAAGAAAAGAAAAAGTAAAACTGATACATTAAAGCGCATCTATAAAAAGAAAAGTCTCACATCATAAATTTTTCGAGGCTACACATATGCAAATACATATATACACAAGTGGCCAAATATAATTGTCTAAGCTTCACCGTACATTCCCATCGACATCCTGGCTCCTGAAAACGCAAAAGAACCGCATGTAAGGCTACATCATGTGTTTTATTGTACAGTAGTATAAAGTATAAACCCAAGGGATAACATAAAATTTTCTTGAGTTTTTTTACACTATTACACTGCAAAAACAAAGAAGACTATTACGAAAGTATGTATATTTACTTTGACACAACTGGATTTGTACTCGGCTTGACTTTTAATGCTGGTGGTGTAGGATGAGTGCTCAACCATTTGGATTCCCTCCTCGTCCGCTGTCACAATCTCCTCATCCCGGTTACCCCCGTCATCCTCGTCAAGTGATGTATCGAGGACAATCTCAACAACTGCTTCTGGTCACAAACAAGGGTCAATGTGTCAATGACAATAATTACCCCTTTCTTAAGTCACTTAAATAAGAACTAAAAGGTAAACATACATGATGGACGTATGTGTATGTATTAGGTATGTATGTATTTATTTTGTGTAATGGAGAAAGTTCATATTTAATGGGAGAAAATGAATAAAAATCATAAGGGATGGAAATGAGTTACGAGTACCAGGCTTTAGTTTGTGATAGTAGTTTTCGGTGCGAGGGAAGAAGTATTGATTGGCCGGTGCTTGGTTCTGCCAACCACTGAACAATACACTCCGTCTCTCAGTCCCTTCTGTCTCCTCCATCACCAACACGGAAAAAACCATCATCACCTGTAATTGTATCAATTTACACACTAACAAAATTCGTGAGCAAAAGTTCTAGAAATACTAAATACTGTAATAATTTATCCTTATACAAGTTTGAAATAGAAAAACCAGCGTTTAGTTATTCTTGTTTTAAAAATCTAGAATCCTAAGTTTTCTAGGTTTAAACTAACAGTTAGGCAAGTTAGTTCATCAGCTCCGAAAATACGGATGCATATTCAGAGTTATATAAGGTGAAAGCTCGCCCAAAAAATTTAAGCACCTTCAACTTTCACTTCAAAAAAAGGAACTTCAAGAAAACTGGTTTTATAAAGGCGACTCTCCCTTCACATGAAAATTATGTAAGTTTTTTCATATATATGTTAAATCGATTGATTCTTAACATTATGAAATGTGTGACATTTTACCAGAACTGGAAGCTCGAAGATTGTAGGACGTCGTAGTTGCATCTTGATTTGATAATACATATTTAATTCACTCTTCACTTACTTTGAACCCTTGTTTTAGTTTTGATGTTTTAACTAAAGGCAAACCTTTTGCATCCTTTATTTTTTACTTATCTGGTTGACTTGAACATGAACATAAACACATGACATTTACACACACAATATGATGTAGACACACGATTGCAGTGTCATTCTGTATCACGAAACCCGAATAACACTTAGCAATCTTCCATATTAGTGTCTTCTTTGCATATAACACTTTAAAGAAATCGGCCGTTATCAGTGTAAAATTAGTACATTATACATTACTTGCTATTTTATCTTATGCATACATACTTACATTACTCAATTAATTGTCTAGTTGGCTCATTGTCGCTCTTTGAGTCTATCGAAATAAATAAAAAAGTAACAAGTCACTCAACGGCAAACGAATAAATGTTGCTGCTCTTCCTTTCTCCTTCCTTTAATGTAAAAAGCAAAAAGAACTGATGCAACTCACGGGCACAAACAAAACGAGACAAAAAACACACTTTGATAAATTCAACGCACCAAAACCAAACCAACCTTTGTGTATCTGTATTGTACTTGTAAATATATTTGTAACTCCATCTCGTTCTTGAGGAGTCTCGGGAGAGATTGACTAACTAGCTCGCGCTCCGTAGATCCGTGAATCCTCTTGTGTACGGTGTACGTATATATCCGCGATTAAAGGAAAGACTGTTTTCTCCAATGTAATATTTGCTTCAAAAATACGGCACAAAAATACAGATATTGAATTAGAATAAAAAATACAAAAACGAGCAATAACTATAACGCGCACGAGGCGAGGAAAAAACACGAGTTGGGATGAGATGAGATGAGACGAGTTCGAGACTGACTGAGTCTGACGATGAGACTGACGATCGTCCAAATAGGAAAACCAGGCAGAGAGACGGAGATGGAAAAACAGGGAAAGGGCAACGTGAGAAGTGTAAATGGGAATCGTATCGTAAATGTGTAATAGTAATAGGATAATAATGGATAAAAAAATGTAGAGAGTAAAGTGTAAATAAGTAAGGAAAAAAGACAAGCTCAACTGGTATCACATATACGGATGTTATGTGTGTGTGTAACCAAACAGCAACTTTTTGTTTTTCCTGGTGTAAAGATATTTCGTGTATAGTGTATACAGAGCATGAAGGAACGGCAACAGAGATCAACCAGTGAAAGGATATGAGAGACAAATGTAAAGTATAAAATGGAAAAAATGAGGGAAAAAGAAAAAACAGCCGTAATTTTTTGTCTTCTCCAACTTGTTTCATTTCATTTCATCTCGTTTCGTCTCGTTTATTCATGTACATTGCACATTGTACATTGTGCATACATACATATTATATGCGAACACATTAAAGAGAACACGAGCGAGTAGTAAAATATATTGTAAAATTACGCCACACGCATCAGATGCGTCGGTGGTGTTTTGTATCCTATAGTTACGTATATTAGGATGCCTAATATGTAAAATGCACATAGTACATACTACATACATATCAGTGACTGTGGCATAAAAGTCCAGGAAAAGAAAAGGAAGATTTTGCTTTTTCCTTATCATCTATTTCTGGTTATATTATTGTACATTGTATTACATTGAGATTGAAACTCTTTTCTTCTTGTTCTTCCTCTTCATCGTCGCCCTCGTCTTCGTCTGCTTCCTTCGCCTCCTTTTTAGTTGACACTCAGTTCAGGTCACAGCATACAGACACATGGCAACGGTATGATATAGAGATGCATTTGCTATACGTGAGTGTGAGAAAGATGAATCCATTCTCTACTCTATACTCTATACCTTGACGATCTTGAATGTATCTTGATGCTTTTGTTTTTCCCACAGACCATCTAAAACAGTCTCAAAGGGATTTCGTTTCATATGCATATTATAATACGTATTTTAAAGTATTATTTGTTCAGTGTTACTTTACTTCTTTTCTTTGGCTTCATCAGACAGAATGTCCAGGGCTATCGGCTTGTTCAATCTTTTTCTCCCTTCTAAACTCAAAACATCTCCGTTAGTATTATACCTATAAAAGGGAAAGCTCAAACTCAACCCGCAGACTACAATTTTCCGTAAAATGAAATGCATACACGAGTAAATAACGTGATACACATATTATATGATAGCTTGAAACATTTGGATTCGAAATTCGTATGTTTCTAATATTACTTTTCTCTCCTTGTTTTGACTTACACTCGTGAATACCATTTTTACAGTTAATTTTTTCGTCCTTTTGTTGCAAAAAACGACAAGCGTAAAATGTTCTTAGAAACTTGCTTTTTGCACACTTTTACACATATATAATGTATTTAAGCCGTTCATATATGGAAAACTTTTAACTAGTCTAAATTCCCGAATTATGGAAGCATCCTCCGTATTATTTCGTGTAAATGTGATTTCTATTTCTTCAATCCTTTGGCAAGCAGTCATTTTAATATGCATGTACATTGTACATGTGCGGAGAATACACACCGAAAGAGAAAAAAGAGGATTTTGATTTATCCATAAAAGCACCATTAGAACATCTCACATATGCATACATACAAAGGAATCTCACCTGTTGCTCAAGAGATGATTTGATGGTCTTTGGGCAGTCAAGTGAGCTGCACGGGCTGAGCTGAGACTGAGAAGTCAATCCTTTACCTTTTTCAGTGCATCTGTACAGTCTGCACTGATTACGTATTATGCACTCGTCTTCGTCTCCGTCGTTTCTCCTCCTTCTTCATATGCTCATGTCTTGTTCATCTGATCAAATCAAAGGTTTTCCCATGTTTTGTGCCTTGTGTGTGATAGTTAGGCGAGGATGATAAAAATCTTGTCATGTCCAAAACGAGACTTTCCCCCCTTTTCTTCCTTTTTCATTCTCATCCTCTTGTACCCTCTATCTTCTATCCCTTTACAGTACAGATACGTCGACTTTGACTTCCAGCTCATGGCGTACATACATACATACATATGATTATGTAAATTTTATGGGAAGGAAGCAACCTTCTTTTTATATGTACATATGTGCAGTGGGGATATACTAAAATGTGTGTGCTTATACATATACTGGTATTATATACACGTGCATCCATTCATTCCTTCCCTGTCCATGTCACATATCCTATAGGATAAACATTTTACCCTAATTAGTAATTAGATTACGCTTCAAGAAACCATTTTTTCCATCTCGAGAAACCCAATTTGTATTTGTATTTATTTTTTATGGTGAGCTCAATCTCTAGGATTTTTTACTGTGCTTTTAAGTGCTCATTTTTCATTTATATATGAGTCATGTTCGTATAGGCTCATCTTGATCGCTTTCCATCCGTGTGATCTGTCAAGGTTAAAAAATGCCGACAAGCTTTCCTTTTACGTTTTTTATTCGCCTTATTTGCATGTCATTTGATTTGATGCATCATATGTGTGTAGGGAAAAAAACTGCGGTAAAAACGGATAATGTGAAAAATGACACCACGTGCATGATATGTAAAATCATAAAATATTGATGGCCATATCTAAAATATCTATTTTGCTTTGATTTTATTTTTTTATTAGTTCTTCGGACTTCTTTGGACTAATGGATAAACGAGAATGGAAGGAATCCCCCCAATTCGAGCTGTAAGCGTAATGTTGCAAGATAATGACGATGATGATGATGACGACGAAAATGACGATCTAAGTCTTGGCATTTTAACTCAGTCTGTGTGTCGAACTCGAAGGGAATTTGAAAATCAAGACTTTCAAGTCACACAAACTCTTCCAGTACTTGGTAAGCAGGTCAATTAGTCAAATCATTTGCCATAATTTTGTTGGCAGTAGACAATAAATACACAGGATTTTTTGAAAACACTAAAACCCTATCTGCGTATAATACCTATGTAATGGTTGATATTATGGAATGTAACGAATTTTAAAAAGATGTAAAAATAGTTACGTGAAAGTAAATACATAATATGTTTCTAAAAGTTCTAAATCTGCATAATATAAGTAGTATATAATACAGGCTGTATTTTTTTGTTGGATTTGGATTTTCGTTTCCCCTGTGGAAAAAGGGGAGCGACTGTTGACAGTTTTGGAGAACTGTCTTGCTCAAATCGACTTGTTGACTGCTCTCCCGTCACTCTCTCAACAACTCCTCCGATACCAACAACAAGAACAGCAAGTGCACGGGCAAAGACGAAGAAGACCAAGACGGAGAAGACATGAAGGCAAAGAAAATGAAGAAGAAGAAGAAGAAGACGTGGAGGGAGAAATGAAGACTAATAATATTACTCTGCCGAATATTTTGGGAATAGACTCGATCCAAGCACTTTACCGCCTCCTCACTGCAACTGCATCCTCAACTCGAAGGCAGACACAACAACAAAGTCAGACTCAAATGGTAATGGAATTTCACCACATGCAACTTTTAACATTCCACCACTATTACGACCTGTCTTGTCCTATGCTTTGTGCTTTGCTGGCTGGCTTGCTTGCTTGTAGGGTTATGTAATTTGTATGTATACACTGCACTCACTACGCACTATTCAGTACACACGATGACGATTGACGGCGAAGATGAAGTGAAGGGATATAAAAGGAAAGAAGGAGGCAAGAATCTGGAAAAGAGAATAATTAATTAGGATATGCATAAAGAGAAAGAGGTTGAGTTGAGAGCTTTAAGCTTTCAAGGGAGCAGCAGGTGCGCCATCATCATTATCACTATCATCATCATCATCATCATCATTATTGCCATTATCATCATCGTCATCATAACCATCCATTGCTCAGAGAGACAGAGACGCGTACGCGTTCGCGTGTGGATCTGGAATTTCAAAACAAGAGTTTAGCTAATGGACCGTCATTTACTAACTAAAAAAAGTATTGAGACTCCAAATTTATGACGAAAAGAGTCCTCCAGCGGTATCAACTAATTCTTTCTGTGTTTTTACTACTGTATACATTATACATAATGTACAATGCATGTATTATGTATAATGTATGTATATACACTGTATACACAAAAAAACAAAACTGAAGCACTTTGGGGATTTAATTTAATGATGGAAGAAATGATCATGTTTTGATTTTCATCAAATTTATAGAGTAGGTGTAGACTCAACTCTCGTCAAGTTATTGAAGAAGCGGATAAACAAACCCCATTTTTGGGAGGATGCGGAATTTTAAAAGGGTATCCAATATAGTATTGTGTGTATAATATGTATGTATATGTATAAGTATTCTGTCCCTCAGGACCTGCCAGAGCTTGCAGCTTCAGTTTATATCCTTGTCGTATTTTTAGGGTATTTAAAGGCAGCAGGCAACATAAATTAGGTGCAGATTTTACGAGAGAGGTTTGAAAAAGTCCTCACTTGTAATAATATTATGTATTATTGATTATATTACGTTTTATTTTGCTGGAAATTGCAAAAGCCGTTTCTTAAAGTAAAGTTGTATGTAAAACACCTTGGAATTACTGTTTTCGGAGTTTGATTGAATTTTTAAAAAATGAGTGTATACGAGTCGGAAACTTATTGCAACGTGAAAAGGTTTTCATTCTAATAGAGCCAAACAACAAAATATTATGGAAAAAATTTAACCGCATTATCTTTAGAGCCTCTTTGTTTCCTCATTCATCAACTATTTTATATTTTACACATTTTTGGTTGAACCTTACAGGATAAAACCTAGCTGCATGCTATAATATTGTTGCTATATGGTATGATAATAAATCGGTATGCTGAATGACTGGGGACGAGAAAATTCAAATTTCCCAATGCACATTTCACGTTCACATTTTATGTATACTGAGCTGACACGGGACATTTACGCGCACAAAGCGATACCTAGGTATAACCTTCATAGACTATATACACTATGCACAATGCACACATTATATGTATAATGTATAAATCCAGGTTTTTTACGCTCATTGTCACTGTCAATCCATTTCCCATTTCAGGTTTGGAATGCGTCCAAATATGGATACGGAGACAAAATCCAGACTCAAAATCACAGCCAGAGCCGCTCACCACCCCCAACAACAACGACAGCAACAGTACAAGACCAAGACCAAGTCCAAGTCCAAGCACTACCATCAGCATCATCATTGTCATTTTTATTCCCATCCGCCTCCACCTCATCACATGGACACCAACAAAAAGGACGAGTCAACATCATCAGCAACAATAACATGGCTAAGGCTGAGCTCAAGCCACTCGAGCCTCCTCAACAATACCCCACTACAATAAAAGGCAAAAAGATAAAGGAGAGAGAGGAAGCAAAGGAGAAAGAGGATGGAGAACGTAATGAAGATGAAGGTGACAAAACTTTTAATCCAGGTTTCAGCTCAAAAGCAGTTGACCATGAATATGGTGATGATGATAATGATGAGAAAACAGAAAAGGAATTATTGAAACTGGATTCATCTCCATCTGCATCTTCTTGGTCACAATTTTACGACTCCAAATCCAAAACCAAGCCAAAAAGCAAGTTGACATGGGAAGCGGATGGCAAAGGGAAAGACAAAGACAAAGACAAAGAGAAGACAAAAAGGAAGAAAGAAAAAGGACGCAGTCACATAATTTCCATGCTGGAGAAGAGTGATGACTCGCAATTAAAGTTCCTCTCCAGTCTTCTTCAAGGCAGTGAGGATGATTATAATGATGATGATGATGATGATCAACAAGAGAACAATCGACGCACCGTCGTTGGTGGTGGTTCCAAATTACCTTCTTTCAACTTGAACCTCCGCTCCTCCCTTCCTCATCCTACAAATACACGGACAAAATCAGGATCAGATTTGGTATCGGAAAATGAACAAGATAACACGGATGATAAAATGATCCAGGCTCAACAAGAGAAGAAAAAGCAGAAGAAGAAGAGAAACATTTTAAGGAAGATTCGAGCGGCTCTTGCAAGTAAGTACGAGGACCATGTTAAAAAAGCTCTACAGGATAAGGACAAACGAGCACTTCTATGTATGCTCGCCCTCCTCCCTCCAGAACCAGAATCAGAACCACAAGAGCATACACAGAAAAAACAGGATGGAAAAGACAAAGAACATAAAATCACATGCTCCAAATATCGACCACAGGAACGGAAAAATGAACAAGAGTATAAAGAAGAAGTAGAAGAACAAGAAAAAGAATATGGACAAATTCAACCTTTTAAAGCTGGCGAAGACGAAGAAGAAGAGGAAGAATATGAATATGAGGATGAAGACGAGGCGGAATCATTTGGCTTGAGACTCATAATGATTGAAGATGACTCCAAAATACGGAGGTTTGACTCACAAAACAGTTCGAGACTGTCCAATTGTAGCAGCCGAGAAGACTCGAGACCTATTATTAGCTCCAGCTCCAGCAGCACTTGCTTCCTCTCCCCGGACAATGATGTGGGTGACCCACGGAATGGGGATGGAAATGAGGGTGATGACTCCTCCTTGCTGGACTCTGATGTCTGGGGATTGAATGAGAACAAAGAAGAAGAAGAAGAAGAGGATGACGGAGAGGGAGGGGAATATCAAGAAAATTATGGGGAAACAGCCGACATTTCTTTTGACCTTGACCTTGACCCTGAATTGACCCAACAGCGAGATTTGAGTAGTGCAGGTCAAATTCAAAATCAAAATCAAAATGAAGAACAAGATCAAGAGCCAGACCACGATGAAGATGAGCATCAAGTCGTCAAAATTATGATGGATGAGTATGCTTTCATGTCACCTATAAGTAAAACGATTTCTTCGTCTTCTTCCTCTACTCAAAGTGAAAGCCAGCCCTTTAACTTTGATCAACGAGAACCGAATTTGTATAACAGTGGAAGTTCCAGGTTGGAGCTCACACGGACCAATTTCAATCTCAACTTGGATAAAATCCCCGAAGTAATCAAAGGTTTAAATTATACATTGTTATTGATGTTTTGGAATAAAAATACAGTTATACTTTCTTTAGTTATAACTACTTAATATAAAATGGTGTACATGTTTTGTTAAATGTATGTATGTAGGAAAAAAATGAGAGCGTAGTGGAAGTTGGAATAGAAAGAGAAACTAAAAATCATCAAACACAGTTACAATTATCTCAATCTCACGAAAAAACAGATGAGGAGGAACAAGAACAACAAGTAGCAAAAATACTGGAGCTTTTTATGCAAGAAAAGGCACAAGAGGAAAAGCTTGCCATGAGAATTCGTCAAGTTCTCCATGAGTTGAGTAAAGACAACAAATATTTCCAATATCGAGTCTTTGTCCTACAAAATTTACAGCATCTTGGAACCGAACCTCAGGAAAGAAATAAAGATGAGGACACTCACTGGAGCTGGACATGCACTGAGGAGCTGAAAACCTTTCGACGATACTTTCATGCTCTCGTTCTACTGATGAGAGACCGTCTGGCTACTTCACTACAGGACAATATTCGAAGGGAAGCCAGACTTTTGAAAATGTGGAAGAGTGAAAAACGGGCTCTGAAACAACTTAAAAGCTTGCAAGTAAAATTATGTTTTTATTTTTATATTATGTTTTGTTACGTAGTTACTACTTACACATTACACATATTATTCTCGTAAAAAAACTCATAACATTCATTTCCTACATATTTTTTTACATCGGGTTGCCCAATAGTTCTGAAACCAAATTCCAAATGTTGTTGTAATAAATGTAGAACTTTTGACCAGCCATATTTTGTTCTGAAACCATTTCATACCTATATTAATATTTATCACAAAAATATATGTAGCTGGAATTAAAAATGCTGGAAGATGTCCACATTCCAAATATGCTTACACTGGACTTCCAAATTCGAATACTGAAAAGTCGTCTTCAAAAAATTTCAAAGGAAAACTTTGGACAAATTCGCCACGTAATGTATGTCAAAACAAAGTGTTGATACTCTCTGATAATTGATAATACTTATAAATTGCCATCAAACAAAATCATGTTTTTTACCAATTAAATTGAAAAAGATTAAAGAATTCAGAAAAATGTGTATTGTGTATGTATAGACGAGACACCGAGTTTAATGCAGCGGTTGAATGGAAATCTGAGCTGAGTATTGTTGAGAAGCTAGAATCCGCGGTGACAAAGCAGGAAGAGAATAAAGTTGCTCTTCGATCTTACATTTCAGCAGAAGAAATCAAATTACAACATCAACGGTACATAATATAAATGCCTATGACATTGATGGATTTCAAAGTCAGGTTTAAGTGAACAAAGTAAACTTTACGTAATTTAATTTTCAATTATAATTTCCATCTTTAGGAAGGAGTTAGATCTCTTGCTCCGCAAGGAGATTGAAAGGTATGACGAGAGGATTTTTAAGATGCAGTATCGGCTTGATGCTAAAATTGCGGAGAAATTGAAGAACGAAACAAAAGTTGCTGCAATCCAAAGTTATTTCGCGGATGTTCAAGAACGATTCACAAATATGAAGGGAGCCAAGAAATTGAAGCAAATTATGCGAAATAGGGAAATTGCTGACGAGTTTAAACGGAATCGATCGGCTAAAATTATACAGGTAACATAGCAACCAGTTACATGCGTTTACTTTCACTTCTACTTTCCAAAGTGGTAACTGTAAGTGTGCAGTAAAAGTAGTAACCGCGAGCCATATTAGAATTACTTACAACTAATCAAGATCATTGTTAACCTTCTTTATGCTTAAACAGGATTACTGGAGACGCTACAAAGCTCGAAAGAGGAGAAAAGAACGAAGAGGTAAACGTTTGATGAAAAGAAAAGTCATTAAAAAGTTTAATCATAAATTTGACCTTAAAATGTGTCTGCAAAAATTATGCTGTTTCTTTTTGCAAAATTTTAGACACATATTTGGTAAAATGAGAATGATGAATAGAGAATTCGAATAAAAACCTGCTTTGACTTACTTTTTACGTTTTAGGAAAGAAAAAAGGCAAAAAGAAGAAGAAATGAATCAAGCATTCAAGTGTTCCACAAAGTAAAAAAAGTTGCCCGATGTCCATACTCTTCTTACGTAAAATTTTGTACAATATTGACTGACATGTGTGTAGTGTGTACCATGTATATTTTGTCACATTCTTAATTTGTGTAATGTCAATGCCATAGAATGATGAATTGGCCATTGACCTCTCTAATAAAATGAAACAGTATAAAATAGTATTATGCACATGTTGTATAATATATAATATGTATGCATATTATATGCATAAACGTTTTGCTTTCTCACCGCTGCCTGCAATATTGAAAAGTGAAAGTAAAAAAATATATTTTTAGAAACTTTCACTTTTGGGTATGGATTCGTACTTTATCTCTTGTGAAGACACCTTGTGATGAGGTATGCAAGCATATTAAGTATATAAAAAGTTGAATTTCATGTGCAATTTTCAGATTGCTCATTGATTAACATTTTATGTAACCAACTTGAGTTTGTGTAACTGCGGCCATGTGTACCAAACTTTCCGACGTTAGTACTTAAATTAGGTACATGCCATGCATCAGTAATGAATAACCCGAGACGAATTGAAGCCTATTTCGTTACACGTCATGCCACATCATATTGGCTTTTGGCACAAGCTTTATTCACTGATCATTCGATATTGTCAACTGTTGAAAATTACTGTCGAAAAGTTTAATATTGTGAACAAATTTAGAGCAGTTCAAGGACCAAAGGACCGACCGCCAGTATTTCAATTTTAGTCAGAGTACGTAATGCATATTATTTCACACTACATCAACGAGTATCCAAGTATCCAAGTTCATTTTATTGTTACACATGTTCATCAGCTGCTACTGGCCAAGTTTAATGTAAGCTCTAAAGCTTAGAATTTGGAAGTACTAAATCAAATTGAATAGTTAATTAGACTCTATACAATCCGGTAATATGGAGCTCCTAAATTCTTCAATATGCAGCATACTCATTGTAAGTCTTTTGGGTCGTATCCACCTATAACTTTTTTTTATTTGAGCTTTTTTGTTATAGTTTATGGGTTTGAAATTTTGGAATTCCGAGTTTTGACATGCATTAAGTTGTAAGGTAATCAAATTATTGTCAGTTGGTAATATTGATGCGTATTTTTTAACAGGCTTCATTCCTATTAATTGTGACCGGTGAAATGTCAGACGAAGAATGCACGGCGAACGGATTTAACAGACAAACTCTCAAGTGCTCCAGTTGTGATCTATTAGAAAACTTTAACCTCAATGAAATAACGTACGAGATTTTTCATTTCCATGGCTCATAATTAAAGATGTCTAATTAATTAAGTACTTGGTACATTATGCATTACTACACATATGACCTCAATAATTTATATCGTTGTGAATGTTATTTTAACATTGCAAATGTTGTGCGCATTTACAGAGATTCCTGTCAACAATGTTGTGTTGAAGATACAATGTCACCGGATGTTGGAATAAAGAAATATCCTAAAGCCAGGCTTGAAGGTACTTAAGTACTTACTTAATCGTAATTAGAATGAATTATAAATTTCAAAAATACTTGTGTACTTAATTACTTACAATCTCGTTTTTATAATATATTTGCAGTCTGCACTTGTAAGTTTCCTGCCCTGCCGCAAATCGAAGGTAAGCATTATAAATTACAATATATCACTATATAGAATGTTTATAAGCATTTTATTTGCCATTTGCCATCAATTTTGATTTTGTTTTGACTATCCTTACTTATTTTCAATTGTACGTCATGTTGTTATGCTGTGAGAACTCAATTCAGTGCTAGCAATAATTTTTCCTCCATTAAATACACACAAAATATAATGTAGAAAGTAGAAAGTACCATAAACATCGACCCTGTGATTTTAACAGTAAACAATTTGGCATTTAATTGATGGAATTATATTGAATGTTTGTGGCTTGTAGCTTTTGTCAAAGGAGACGGAGCTAAGATGTTTCCGAACCTTGTGGTGAAGCACGTGAATGGACTAAGTCCAATAATCAAATTAATTGATGATGACGGTAACGTGGATCAGACTCTCGCAATCAGCAAATGGGATACAAATACAATCATCGAATTCCTCTCAACTTACCTTGTTAAATATTGAATTTTGTTAACTGTATAATATCCGTATTTGCAATATTACTCTACTACATAATACATAATATAATACCACTCACAGTCAGTCAAATCAAACATCGTACATGAGTATATTTATATGATACATGATACTTTTGTGCTTAAATGAATTTTAAATAGTCATATGTATGGAGTCTGAATGATTTATGATGTTGTTGATTTAATATGTACCTTTTATGGTTGTACGTGGCAGTGAAAAAATGCTGAATGCTAAACATATTTAAATTATCGTTATCAGTAAATAATTCGCGAGTTTGTTGTTTTTCTACCACTAATAAAAGTTTGAAATAACTGATTTTCGCCCATGAATGTTTTTCTGTCTCGAATTAATCATTATTAGTTAGTCTCGTGTATTATGTCGATATCTACAGTATACAGTATAGTATAGTAGTATAGTAACAGTCGGTGATGGTAATACTGTACTAAAAATATATTATGTTTCCAAATGTATTTTTTATATTACATACATGCAAGAGGCGTAACTACACCGTATATACACTGTATATGCATTACAATTAACTTTTTTCTTACAAAAGTTTAAATTTAAATACGTATGTATAATAGTATAGGTAGTGCATTCGCCTATATTTCAAAGTTGCATTACGCTGCTTCCATACAGCATACAGACAGGTTTGGTTGTATGCGCTTTTTATACAATTCTAAATTCCGAAGCATCACCAGACCAGGATCGAGCGACTGACACTGGCCAGACTGAAATATTGTTTGTTTTTTATCGTAGCATTTATTAATTGTAGTTTTGTAAAGAATTTCTGTATTTAATCCAGTGAGATTACAACTTATAAATAAGTGAACTGAATGATAAAAAAATCTGTGATAACAAAATAATAGTGTGTAGGCAGTGTTGATTCCAATATTGGACAAAAACATGGAAGGGTTTTCGACCTCCGTGTTTCTCTCCGTAACCCTCGTTTACATGATGGTACATTTGACATTACTTCTTATTTATTTACACGCTTATTACTTATTGCTCAAATCTTAAAAATGGTTTATATTGAAAACATATTATGTAAACGTAACAATTTAACTGTACTTTAGTTTAACTTTTTATATGATGTATGCCCATTAGAAACGTATAGTTTTTAGTTAGTTATGTTTGAGCATACACTTATTTTGTAATTAAAAGCAATTGATGTAAGGATGTATGGTAGTTCTGTGTATATTATTCTCAAGTTATTACGTAAGCGTCATACTTATTGGTACAATATTGGTAATAAAATTTTAACATTTAACAGATTTCTTACGTTCGGAGTGAATTGGAGTCTGGAGAATGTTTGAGTCGAGGATTTAACCGGGATGCACTTTCATGTACGTCTTGTTCTCTTCTGGATGAATTTGAGCTGAATATTTTGAAAGATGATTGTCTTAATTGCTGTATGAATGATGGCAATAATTCCACTGCGACAGAAGCAAAGACCAAAAAGTATGTGAAAGCAAGATTAGAAGTATGTGGGTGAAAATTGGGTAGCTTTCCTCAGGTCCAAGCTTTTATAAAAAGCGAGCGACCAGGAAAGTATCCAGCGTTAGAGATTAAGTATAAGGTAAGTAAATATAATTTATTACACTTATCATGTATCACACACAGAGTCAGTTTTTTTTCTCTTTTCTCTCAATTATCTTTGTATGTTACGCAATATTATTATGCTTCAATGACGATTTCAACACTCATACTGCTTTTTTCTCTTTAAAAATGTAGGGGGGTCAAATGCCACAGATCGTCTTATATGAAGAAGGTGCAGACGAACCAGAAATAGTTTCCATCCAAAAGTGGGACACAGTAAGGAACATTAACCTGCTTTACTTTAAGTTCAAAAACGAAAAATATTTTACAAAAATAAATAATGACTAGAACAATATGATGTATAATAACATCACTTTTTTTTCAGGACACCATTTCAGATTTTTTGAATGAATTTTTACGCGATTCTTAACCACACAAACATCACCCCGGTAAATCAGCCCTGCTTACAACTCGATACACTCAAATCTGTCAAAATCAATCGATTCACAGACTACAATACAAATTTCTGACACCACAATAATTACTATATCTTCTATCTTCCAGTACACAGCATAATTGCTGAAATTAAGCCCGTTACATATATTATATTATCTATTATCAGAAAAATCTGGTGCTACTGGCGTAACGTACTAAACGCAAACATAGAATAATAACATATAAGGTATAATAATATGATTTCTATTCATTTGTATTACATAATATTTTATGATTTTTGTAATGCTTAAAGTTTTCAATCATTGTTTCGTAAATGCTACCAAAAAGGAATCCTGTATTGAGTATAATATTATTGCTTTTTACTATTACCCTATTTATATTTCATATTGAGTTAAGGTGATTTGGTGATAAAAGGATAATATATTTTATAATACCGTGTCTTTTAATTAATAATTAATGCAATCAATCCTTTGTGTTACATACTAACTATTATGAGTCAAGGTCAAATTATGTATGTTGGGGTATCCAGTGTCTTTTACAGCTCAACTATTAGGGAATCTTAATTCGCTGTCTTGTGAAATCCAAATCAAAAAGCAGCATACCTGTGGGATTTGGAAGGATTAATTATGGCAGATGCTTTAAAAGATTTCTTATTTTAAAACACTCAGCTACCTACTACATACATGACTGCCTCTGACCTTGTAATTTGTAACGATTGGTTTTAATTCACCAATAAAGATTTTCAAAAAGTTTAAAAAGTCTGTCTAGCTAATATTTTTTTGTCCAATAGCTCTGATGTAAAGCACAACAAAATATCGATAATACATATAGTCACATTGATTTCGGCATAAAAAGAAGATTTTTTTGACTTTTTCGTGGCTGTTTAAAAAGGATGCTTTTAAGTGTTTTTCCATACTTTTTTGAGATGGAAAAGAAGTTTTATGCTTCAAATTGAGCAATGTAACTCTCTTTGAATCTATATTTCAAAATAGAAACTTTATTTCGGTATTTTTTAAGTGTTGACAAAAAAGTTGCTGTAATTCGATGTCAATTATGATGACAATTGTTTAATTATTGTTGACATATTAAATATTATTTTTACAAATTTTCACTAATATATATTATATATTCGAGTCTCTGGAGTACATTGCTCAACATCACCATTATTCATACGATATAATGTCTAAAAATAATGCATCATATTTGCTATACACAATAATATATTATTGTTTGCATACGCATATTATTACTATGTCATTGGTTGTTCTGTCTTTCATAATTTACGTAATCATCGTTAATGTAATTATTGTAATTACACAGTCAAATGGATAAATCTACGTAAGTTCCTATGCTGTGATGTTGTTTACGTAATATTTAATAATAATTGCAACAATGATTGACTAATTTACCTGTTATTTCATGACCATTAGAATAAGTTTTTGATTGATAACAAAATCTTCGTCTTATTATTGTTAGTGTAAGTTGGACACACTAAAAAGGTTAGAAGAAAATTAGACAACAATTATTTTCACTACCCGGAAGATTTTCGCCCGACATATGGGACATTTTCCATCTTTCTTGAGAATCCGATCAGCACAAGGATAGCAGCAACAAACATGAGCAATTTTATCGTGTACAAAAGCAGTATCTTTATCCCTAAAAATATTCAAAGAAAACAACAAAAAAAAAAACAAAAATATAAGTGACAATGAAAAAACTGAATTTGATTTTGTATTAGTTCCTTTTTCATATATTATAGATTTTACCATTGATGTATATTACTTGTTTTTATTGTGCTTATGAGCACTGCGAGTTATTAGATATACAGTACAAACTACAAACACTAACATATGCTAATATTATATGCATTACCTTAAGAAACACATGGAACATAAAGGAGTTTCTTGTTTACTGGGGTCATCATCATCGTCATCATTTGGACTGGAACTAGTAAGAGTAGTTGATGGAGTAGTAGTAGTAGCAGTAGCATTATTGGTTGTGGTAATATTCTCTGGATTAGACGAATTATTACCGATTGATTTTTGTTCCGTATCCAAGGTCAGACTTGATAAAGGACTTGTATCAGACGAAAGAGAACTTGAATTACTCGAAGGAGGTGTTAAATTTTCAAATGAATTAGGTTGACCTATTATTACTCGTTGCTGTGCTGCAAGTCTCATTAAAGATGTTGCTGTTGTGATGGTTGATGAAGAAGATGATGATGACGCTCCATTATTTGTAGTATCCGAATTTAAAGCAAAAGAAGAAGGGGTATTGTTACTTGTAGAGACTATATGATGAGTTTCAAACTTGCTCTTTGCATTAGCATTATTTTCTTCGCCATCTGAATGAGCATCAGACGAGAAGACTGAAGTAGACCGAGTTTTATCAAAAGCTTTGTTACAATTACTAGTATTATCATTAGTGCTAGAATTTGTGGTGGCAGTAGTAGTAGTATTATTATTTGTTGTAGGATTAAATAAGTTTCCACGCTTGCGTTTCCTTTCCGGTTTTCGATGTGGTCTCTTTGGAAGCCAACTTCTTCGAGTCTATCAATTAACATCAAAAACTTTGATTTATACACAAGCACAATTAAAATGTAATAATTTACGACGACATGTAACTAGTACAAAACAATAAATAAAAAATAAAATATTTACGAAATATGTAAAAAGTAAAATAAGGTACTTACCCTAAAACAACGAAGGCAATATCTAGAAATGGCACTTGTAGGCGTTTTACACTGACGACAAGGCCATTTGTTACCTTTATCTTCAGTCCCAGCATTATCAGCCTTTACTGAGGATGATGGAGCATCTATAAAAATTTAACATCAGTTTAATGTAAGTAATAAAAAACATTAGGTAACTAGGTAGTATTATGATAATAATATTATGATGAAATAAATTTAATACAGCTTACTTTTGTACTAAAACAAGAAATATCGTTTAAATTGACATGTAAAACCACATATTATGTATTTTATTATACCTCCTTCACCACCGTCGCCCTCCTCGTCCCCAAAATTCATTTCTAGTTCTTTATCCTTTTCCTGTTCATCTTCACCAGGAGGAGGAATACGTGCAATAACCTGGAAATTTTATATATTTATTAATGAAAAAATAACCCTAAATAAGTAACACGCAGTTTAAATAATATCACATTCATGCTTTTAGTATACACCTCTCTGATAAAGCTTCTCAAACAAAAATCACTTAAAATTACTTCAATGAATAGTATAAAATTTATAAAATTATAAAAAGTCAATATATATTAAAATGTACTAAGCATAATGCATACATGTGTGCAAAGTAATGCAAGTATAGTGTATTAAAACTCACATTATATTGATCTTCATCTACTTCAGAACTAGAATCGGCATCTTCAATGGGATTGGGATTTAATTCGGAATCTGAGACTGAAGCAACCTCAAATTCTAAATCATACGGATCAATCTCGCTTCGAACTTCTTCTTCTGAATCTACATGGAGGCTACTTGGTAGAGTTGGGAACCGAGATCCATCTGTATCGGAATCTGTAGTGATATTGACAGACGATTCATCATTCAGCAAGTCTACGGAAGAAACCACAAACAAATGTTATACTTTTGTACTAAAATAATTAATTGAATACAGAATAATCATAATATTATTATTGAGTTATAGTGGGCAAGTATATAAAACGATAATTTTATATGCAGCATAATGCTAATAACATACTTTTTAATCTTATACAAAATATTGAAAATGATAATAAATACATAATATATAGTCAAATAGGTATTTATACTGTGTGAAGGAGGTGAATTTTCACGTGTTTCCCAAGGCTCATCATCATCACCGTGGGCACCAAGAAAGCTGTCAGAGTCAGAGTCGTCGTCATCATCATCATCGTCGTCGAATGGATTACTCAAATCAAATGTGGATCTTGGTAAATTGAGACGGGGTCCTTCATCCTCCGACTTGTCTCTATCTCCGACTTCCGCTTCATTATCACTAACTCTTCGGTCATCTTCGTCCTCGTCATAATCTGATTGATGAGAATGATGACTAAAAGGTGAATGATGGCCATGAATTACGGAATTATCATGATCGTTCATGCTTCCTGATATTGAGTTTTCGGAACAAGATTGTACACTTCCAGTTTCCTCCATATACGGCATTTGTTCCTCATGTAAATCATCTTCATCATCATCATCGTCGTCTTCGTCACCATTGTCCCCATCATCAGTCCCTTGTTCTAGTCTTTTAAGCTCTGCTTGCTCTACGGCTCTAACCGCCATAATTTCCTCTTCTTCCGAGTCTGATGCACTTATATAAATATAATCACGAGGTGAAAAATGACATTCGTCGTTATTGCTACTACTGCTGTTGTTATGATGGCTTGACTCATTCGGGTTTAAAAAATGTTGTTGGTTCTCATATGCGTCGTCGTCATCGTCGTCAATGTCTGTTGTAGATTCGTCAAGACATTTTCTTTGACGTTTGGTCTCCCTCTCCCCATCATCGTCACTATCGCTTAGAAGAAAGCTGTTGTAGCTTGATCCATGTGGACGTTTATTCTCACTCATAATGATTAAATGATGAATACAAAAATGATGTTGTACATATACTTAAGTGTAACTTATATAATAATAATATATTATAAACTTATGAGTGATGGATGATGGATATCAACAGAATTTTTTTTAGGTTTTTCCTTCTTTCAGCCTCTATGCTTCTATAATATTCTATATTGATATTATCTTTTTATCTCATTCAAATAATGTTATAATATGTATCTTTAGTAAAGTTAATAAGTAGTAAGTACTTACTTACACCACTTATATGTGTATCTCAAAGAATGTAGAGTGTAGACAGACAATACAACATGAATAAACAATGACTGGAGAGTAAATTAGAAATATTATTATTAATGTACCTACTTAATTGGATGTTGTCTATAATGGTTTTTAATTTTTTTTAATACATATAGAAGACTTGATAAAAGTGGCAAGGCAAATGTCTAAACTTTTTCCAACTACTACTATTTAACGTTCACTTTTATACTCAAGAAAACTCTGTTTTATTTATACTAAAACTCTGAATTAAACGTGTTAATCTAATACTTAATAATTAAAATCTTCGTTTAATCTATTTCCGTTGAAAAATTGAATTTATTTTATGCAACATTTTGTCGTTTTTTAAATATTATTATTATTTCTTTCCTTCTACACTTCTACACTGTGTGGTGATAACATTTACACTTTACACTACATACAATCTTTTTTAACTGAAATACATACGTGCAAAAGAACAAGATCTGACTTGTAACAAGACCTACGAGCGAGAAAGGGGATACAGGGAGCTGATGTGTGAGCCTTTCCTTGTACTTTTCCTTGTGAGCATACATACATTGTACATGGAACTGGATTGAAGGAAAAAAAGACAACCTTGCCATAAGGGGAAAAACACAAATATAACCCTTATGTACGTACATGATTGATACTTACCTACACCAATACATAATACATGGCATGTACATAGTCAATTGAATGCACGTGTTCTATTATTTTTTAGGAAAATAAAAATGTTTGAAGTTTAATAATCAAAAATTTAGTTAAAGCTAGTTAACTGAAAAGGCCTTTTAACTTTTTCATAAGATTTCAATTTATCATGTCGACATCAAGATTGATAGTGAAAAATCTGCCCAATTCGGTAAGTCTTGAAGTTTTATAATTTATAATTAATTGAAACAACGTGAGGAAATTTTACATTGAAAAGTGTAGTTTGTACTACAAACTTTGTAGTATTTCATTCCAGACTTAAATTGGACTTAAATAGTAAAGTAGTAAATATTTTGTTAATTAAAGTACTAAAGTACTTACTTAGTAACTCGGCATTGAGCTTAAGGGTTACACATTTTTATTTCCAACACTTATTGTGATCTGTGTATATTATATCATTTAAATCACCAACAATGTTTTCAACTATTTACTATTTTAGGCTACAGATGCAAAAGTCAGAGAACTCTTTGGTACCAAGGGCCAGGTGACAGACGTACAGTTAAAATATACTCCGGATGGCAAATTTCGACACTTTGGGTTTGTTGGATATAATAATAGTGAGGATGCGGCAAAGGCAAAAGAATATTTTCACAATACATATTTTGGAGCATCTAAAATTCAAGTGGAAGAATGTTCAAATTTAGGTAAATGTATAGCTATGATAACAAAACATTAGATTTAGATTTAACAAATCTTTCAAGTGTTTTGTAATGTGCATTTTACCCATAATATATTATTGAACTTAAAGGTGACGTAAATAAACCAAGAGCTTGGAGTAAATACGCTGCTGAAAAGACAGAAAAGTTATCATCAAAAAAGAAGAAATTGGATAACGATGATAATGACGCTGCTGATGAAGACGGGGATGAACCCAAGCCCAAAAAGAAGAAGAAAAAGGAGGAGGAAATACTAGAGAAATGTAAAGAGGATCCAACATTTGTGGAATTTCTTGAAAGTCATCTTAAAAAATCGAATTGGGGAAATGATACCATAGTTCAAGATTTAGAGTCGCAACTTTTGGGAAAGGATAGTAAAAAGAAGAATAAAGATGTGTCAAAAGCATTAGATTTTGAACAAGAACAAGAGCAAGCTGCAGATGACAATAATGATGAACATGATAGTAAAAAGAAAAAGAAGAGCTCAAAGACAAAGGGCGAAAAGATGAAAGACGAAAAAGTTGAAGGGGAAGAGGATAACAAGGATAAGAGCAAAACGAAGGAAGACAGAAAAAAAGTGTTACCCGAAAAAGAATATTTTACTATCAAGTTAAGAAATTTACCCAAGAAAGCTCGAAAGAAAGACTTGAAAGCATTCTTTGCTCCGCTTTCTCTTAAATCAATAAGGTGACAACAACAACAACAAGAGAATACAAAATACTATAATATTATAGATTATAGATACCACACAAAAAACGTTTTAATTCTCATTTAAGTAAGTGAGCTGCAATATTTTCCATTTTCCTATATACCTAATATTACTTACATATCCAATCCTTTGAATATTTCAGATTACCTCCTAAATTTCGTGGAATAGCCTATTTAGGGTTTGCAACAGAAAAGGACATGACCTCAGCCCTGTACAAAAACAAGGGCTTTTTACTTGGTAATCAAATCTCAGTAAGGAAGTATGAATCTACAAAAAGTGCACAAGTTCAAGCTGAGACGAAGAAAAATCGGTGGGCTGATCAACAAGCTCTATTGGAAAATGAGGCTGAGACTGTAGGGGAAAGCGGTCGAATATTTATTCGGAACCTCTCGTACGGAACCAACGAAGACGATATCAGGACAATGTTTGAAGCAGTAAGTAGGCATTAAGCATGTTACAAGTAATGTGATAACCTTTTAGCCGTACAAGTTAAAGTAAAAATAATAATACGTTCCCTTCTTTACTGTTCTTTAGTTTGGACCAGTAACAGAAGTTCATTTACCAATCGATAGAATAACTCGTCAATTAAAAGGCTTTGGATTTGTTTCCTTTCTTCTGCCTGAACATGCCACAAAAGCCTTTAACGAACTCGACGGCTCAGTATTTCATGGTAGAATGCTTCACTTACTCCCAGCCAAAAGTAAGGAAGAAGTAATTCCCGATGATGTTAACCAGGCAGGATCTTCATACAAAAAGTCAAAAGAATTAGCTTTGAAGAAAAAATCTGGTATGGAATTAAACCTAAAATACGAAATGCTGTGCTTTTTTTTATTTGTAGTACATAATACATGAAAGGATTATGTATAGTTTCAATAATTTATAATTTATTGTAATCGAAAAATAAAAGTCAAAATATTTTTTCATTACATAATATATTATGCTCCATGCATTTAATAGTTCTAGACTAGACAGTTTCAAAAGTAAAAGAAATTTATTTTTACCCCATCTTAGGTTCAACACACAATTGGAATACCTTGTTTTTGGGACAAAATGCTGTAGCAGAAGTCGCAGCAGATAGATACAATGTGACCAAGGAAGAACTTCTCTTAGATAATAACGACGAAAGGGATAAAAGTATAGCTAGTGTTGCAGTTCGAATGGCCTTAGCCGAAACTGAAATTGTAACGGAAACTAAAAGATTTCTCGAAAATAATGACGTATTTTTGGGTGCCTTTGAGGTAATTTTTCACATGATATGTATCCATAGATCATAAGTGTTTTGTTTTTTTCCCTTGGGTGATATAATGGTTAACTTGTGTGTTGCTAAAGGATGCTAAATTTAATGCTAAAAATTAAGTACTTTTGTATTTTTACTTTCATTTAGGGAAGTTACGTTAAAGCTCCACGATCAACGACTTGTATGCTTGTGAAAAATCTTCCACCAAAAACTAATGCACAAGAATTGAATGAGTTATTCTCAAAGCACGGAGTAATTAGTCGAATTATTTTACCACCATCCGGCATTACAGGTTTGTATTTTTGAAAGCAATTGAATTATCAAATCATGTATTAAATATGAAATATTATCTCCTTTTTATTCTTTTCCTTGTTTTCAAAACTTATAATATATTATATACGTACAATTGTACCTAACTTGGTTTGTATCTATCTATGTACATAGCAATCGTCGAATTTGTTGAACCAGCGGAAGCACGATCCTGTTTCAAAAAACTTGCCTATTCAAAGTTTAAAAATTTACCATTATACTTGGAGTGGGCACCTGTAAATATTTTTGGTCAACAACAAAAAACGGAGGAAAAAACATCAAATGGAGAATCACAGAAATCAGAGAATAATACGGACTCTACTAAAACAAAAACAAGTAATGAGGATAGTAGTAGTAATAGGGAAAATGACGTTAGTGCATCTGCAGCAAAAGAAGAAAGCTCTAAAGCCAAATTACTTGACTTTGACTACGACATGATTCCTGAGCCCGATACAACCCTTTTTGTCAAAAATTTAAACTTTTCCACAACAGAACCTATAATGAAAAAGGTTTGTAAATACAAATACAAATACTAAATACAATACATATTTATTTATTTATTACATAGCATGACACGTAATAATATTACACCAATAATTTCTTATCATTATTTTATACGGTTTCTACTGTTGTAATTTTCAATACTAATTATCCCACCGTTTTGACAACATTTTTCCCTGGATTTTTTACTTTTAGCATTTTGAAGAGTCGGGCCCAGTTTACTCTGTGACAATAGCCAAAAAGCGAGATGCAAAGAATCCAGGAAATATGCTATCACAGGGTTATGGATTTGTGCAATTTTTTCGTGCTCTCGATGCATCAAACGCTTTGAAAAATCAACAAAACGGAATGTTGGAAAATCATTGTTTGGAACTTAAAAGATCAAATAGGACTCTGCAGTAAGTTGATATTATTTATCCTTAGTTTATCCGTAGGTATACACATTTTAGTTTTTACAAAATTGGGTTTACCTATTTCATTTTTCATGTTTTACAATCTTAAAGGGCTGGTGATGAGACTCAAAGAAAAGGAGTTCAGTCTAATGAGAAAGGTGGAACTAAGATTCTTGCAAGGAATGTTCCTTTCCTTGCTTCAAAGGAGGAAATTGTTCAATTATTTAAGTAAGTCAAACGCTAAACTAATGAGTACATATACACATATGAACCATAAGCTCATTTTATACACACTATAGTTGCACTAGATAGTATTTTAATTTTCCCTATAATTCCATTGCAGAACTTTTGGTGAACTGAAAGCTGTCCGATTACCTATGAAATTAGATGGGAGTGGAGAACACAGAGGATTTGTTTTTATTGAATTTCATACAAAGGATGAAGCAAAGGTATCATGATTAATTTTCAACAGTCAGTATAGAGTGTATAAATGTCAATGAAAAAGCATTATGATGAAGTTTGCAAAACTGAACTGATATGAAATTTTATGGATTATGGATTATCATGTTTCTTTGTACTGTATGACTTTCCACAGAAAGCATTTGAAACTCTATCAAAAAGCACTCATTTGTATGGAAGACGCCTTGTTCTTGAATGGGCATCACAAGATGAGACTGTGGATGATCTTCGAGCCAAGACAGCTAAAAAGTTTGACGTACAAACTAGAGGGGCCTTGGATGCTTCACGTCCGAAAACAAAGAAAATGATGCAACATTACGAAGAAACCCAACAGAAAAATAAGAAACAACAATCAGACTCAGAGGAAGACGAATAATCTCTTCTTTTTTTGTTATGCTTCCAAAACTTTTTACCTTCTTGTTACTTTTCGGTAGTATATAGTTTATTAGTACCTTTTTTGAAATAAACATACACAAGTTAAGTACGTAATTATGTTACATAATTCTACACAAATTATGTAATGCGCGCAACCCTACTGTTTATGTATATTATATGATAAATTATGGGAAAGAAGAATCGAGTGTCAGCACGTCAGCTTTTGGTCGAAACAAAAACCGTGTAATACAAATCGTTTTCATTGCTATGAAAGACCATGGGAAGAAAGTGTCTAAAGTGTCCAAAAGTATTGGGTGCCTATCAAGCAATTCCAAATCTACAGCAGTTGATTGGAGAAATTTAACATGATGTAAAGGTGCCGGCAGGTTCCGGTTCCCGGTTATATGTTATACCGGATAAAGTCCAAGAGTCGGTATAAACGCATGTGGATTAATGTACTCTGTTTGATTTAACAAGGTTTTATTTCGAACAAAAAAATGTCAAGGCTGACAAAATACATGTTTTCTCTCCAATAATTCGTCATGTATTTTGTAATTAAAAAAATGTTTATGTCATTAAAATATTATATGTTATTTTAAATGGGAGGTCATGTAAAAACTCGCAAGTTTCATGACATCGTAATAGTATGTAGATGACTAATAAAAATGAAACAACAAAAAGTGATCTTTTTAAATTGTCCATTTTAGTCTTTCTTATTAGATAAAACTGTTGCATGTGATTTTGTGAATCTTTTACTTTCCAAAAGTATGAAGACGGAAAGAGGAAATGAAGTTAGTAAAATCGTTGTAATACTTTTACGGTATTTTGAAACGGTTATCGTGTAATATTTTAGGTCTCATACATAACATATCATAACGAATGATGCTACAATTTACTTTATTTGTTAATATTATTTTAATAGTAAAAAAGGATGAATGGTCACTGTAGAATTTCCAGAGTGATCAATGCCAGTATAAATGAAACGTCTACGCATGGATAAAGAAAAATACTCTATAGGATTTTCCGAAATCTACAGTAAAAACTCTCAGGATGAAAACATTGTTCTATTAATCTTGTAAAATGCATGGTGCTATTACTGATAAAACTTCACTTATTGTTAGCCATTTTCGTTAAATCTTCGTCATAGACCGGAAGTTCATATAAAACGAAACGGTCTATATATTATATATAATGATGCCCCCCCTCCTCATATAATCTTAGTAAAACTTAGAACACGTCCGTAAAAGTTCCGTAAATGACGTATAAAACGCAAAAATCTATGATTTTCGTTAAAGGCGGTATTAAGTTTTCTATGACGTTTGCGTTAAGTCATTTATGGATGGCCCGAATACAGCGTAAGTAAGTACCCTAGTATGCATATATATCATAATATACCCTGTGTGTATAGCCTAAGCCGAGATATAGGTATATATAAAAGCATTTTAGCGTAAAGTTCAAATAACTTGTGTTATTGTAACATGTACGTACATGTATTGTTGTATTGTGTGTGGATGTAATTGTAATGTTGAATGTGGTTGCCTCAAAAAAATTAAAAAACCAATTTAAATGTCAGTGTATAATAATAATTGTTTGAACTAATATCAAATAATATTCGTCGTCCGCCTTCTTTTTATATTCTTCATTTCTTCATGAAACTTAAGGCGATTCCGGTAAGACCACAAACTTCATTAGGATATTGAATAAAATTCACAATTTTTTATTTTTGATGTAGATTGTCGAATAATATTAAAGTGTGAAATTCTCATTTACAAATATTTAATTGCTAGCGTTATGTTCAAGTATGACGTTATGAACTCTTGTGTAGCTATCCATATTATTATTTAGAAAAACATTCTTATAAAATCTCTAATCATGTATAGCGGAAGAGAGAAATGTTTTGAGTAGAACAATTTGATAAATGTTGACCGTGTAAAGAAAAAAGAAAATGCCGATATCAAAATAATATGAAGTAACACCATGTGCATATGAATATGTTCGATGACAGTGTATCTACCCTTAAAAAAGTAATACTGTTTAATTATATTGATGAATATTGCTGTTATTTGTTCTCCTTTTGCCCACAGAATCTTTCTAATAACTTACATTTCTTGGATTTGGATCTCCGGCTAACGATAGGAGAGTATCGTCAGGATCATCGGCATAAAAACCGTTTGGAACTTTTGTTCAAGTGTGATTACTTAAAATCCTAAAAACAGTGGTTATTTACAGTTCAACTGTGTATAATACTACTCTCTGTTTACATTATTTTTGTGTTTTGGTTATAAAAACTAATAAAGTCTCAAAAGATAGTATAAATATAAAATATAAATATCATAAAATAAAATCAAAGCACAATCTTCTAAAGACTAGACTTGCCTTCAATTCAAGGCATTACAAATAATAAGTGAGAAGCAATATGATGGACACTAAGTTATCAATCGGTTCCCTTGGGGGGAACGATCATATGGATGATCGAAATAAAGATGAACATGGGATGAAACTAGTGGATTCAGTAGTCAGAAGCTTTAAGGTAGCTAAGATATTTCGTGAAAATACCGACAGAATAAATAATATGGATTTTTCACCATCAGGTAAAATGATAGTAAAATGAGACCAATTTTTTTTTGTAATTTGTGCATTTACTTACTTACAATTTTTTTGATTCGATAATAATATTATTCCTGTAATATGTAACAATAAAATGTATAATATGTGATATTGGGGATTTCAGTTATCTAAAACATGTACAATTTTTTGGGAATCGTTTTTAGGTGACCTTCTCATTTCCTCTGCTGAGGATGACCAAATTGTCATATATGACTGTGAAAAAGGATCGTAAGTCTGATTTCATATTTTATATTAATATGTTATATGTTTTATCTGATCCTCATCACTCATCATGGTTCGCTGCTTCATATGATTTGTGATTTGTGAAACTGTCACCATCATTTGTATTACTATTTTCATTTTATTTTTTAGGCAAAAGCGAACGCTCAATAGTAAAAAATACGGGGTAGATCTAATTCATTTTACACATGCTAAAAATACAGCAATTCATAGTTCAACTAAAATTGACGGTATTTTTATTAATAACTATTTCAATGTTTCACATTTTATCCATTTTATATTATTAGAAATAATGTTGTCACTATGTTTACAAGAATAATTTGTTATAGTAAGACTATCTAATTGTTAAGGAGCAAGGTCTTGCAGTATAATATTATCATTCTTTAAATTTCTTAAATTTTGTAGATACTATTAGATATTTGTCATTACATGATAACAAATATTTACGCTATTTTCCTGGTCATGTCAAAAAGTAAGTACAACAACTATAGATTTTTAATAATCAATAATACTAGCTGTGAGAATAAGAAACTAAGATAGATATTATTGCCCTACTTTTTGAAATAATATTATACTTTGGCACGTTTTGTCTTCATTAATTGTCGCTTGTTTATTATAGAGTAACAACTCTATGTATGTCACCTACTGATGACTCTTTCCTCTCGGGCTCATTGGACAAAACGCTTCGTTTGTGGGATCTCAGATCACCGAATTGCCAAGGCTTAATGCATGTCCTTGGAAAACCAGTCGCTTCGTTTGACCCAGGTTTATAAATAATTTGATAAATACTTACTTGATTCTTATTTATATAGAAAATTAGTCAATTAGTTGTTTCTTCGTTTAGGCATGGTTTCAATTGAACTAATATTCTTATTTGGTTTTTTTTCAATAGAAGGCCTAATATTTGCTGTAGGGGTTAACAATGACAGTGTCAAACTTTATGACCTTCGTTCCTTTGATAAGGTATGAAATTGATGCATAATATATTTTTTAAATCTGAATGAGGCTTAAATACAAAACATGTAATATATACCCATTTGAAACATTTTTCAGGGTCCTTTTATAACTTTTCGATTTAATTACGAAAAAGATAATGATTGGGCATCATTAAAGTTTAGTCCTGACGGCAGAACCATTATGATATGTGTAAGTTTTATAAATTAAAAGTTTAAAACATTAAAATGTTGACTACTTTTTATTCTTTCTTATCTCAAACACGCTATCCGTAGAATGACTCGTTATTTGCCTTTAATTTAAGTGGGCACTTAATTTAAATAAATAATGCTTTACTTTTTTATCTGCACAGGGCTACGGAAGCGTAATCCGTTTAGTTGATTCTTTCAATGGGACACCATTGCAAACGTTTGTTGGTCATTTGAACCAAAAAAATGTTCATCTTGAAGCTTGTTTTTCACCAGATTCTCAATTTGTCTTTTCCGGTAGTAGTGATGGTAAGATTGAAACAAAAACTGGACATATCTGTAACAATAGGTTGTAGTATTATTATTATAAGGTTTAATAATTTTATATCATACAAATTTGTCACGCAACATGCATGATTATAATTTGATCAAATTTGTGCTCTAAAAATAGGAGTGATCCATGTGTGGAATGCCGAAACAGGCTACAAGGTATGAGTTATTTATTAATTTGAAAGTTTAAAATACATCAAGTTGGTCAGGGGTCACGAATGCAGAGAAAGTATCTTTTTCTGTTCCCATTACATACCTTAATAACATCATAGCTTTTTAGTAGTATTAATACGAAATGATAGTAATGTTTCTTTATATATTTTTTTGTGTGTGTACACAGGTTTGCGCTTTAAACGCTGAACATCCTGGCCCTGTTCAATGTGTACAATTTAATCCAAAATACATGATGATGGCGTCTGCCTGTACCAATATGGCATTTTGGCTGCCTACAGATGAATGAAAGGACAATAATGAATGATGTAGATAAATAAGTAGGAAAATCAAGGGGTTTATAGCAAGCGGAGTAACCGGCGGAAAATAATTAGAAGCACGTGGTCTCACAGAGTTTTTACTTTAACTACTATAATAATATAAAATACAAGTATATAATATATATTATATGTATCACGACTTTTTCCCTTTACACTTTAGTTTCATAAATTAAAATCTAATAATGATTATTACAATAGAACCACACACACTAGTATTTACTATTATTAAAGATTTATTTATATATTTTTGTCTGTCAGGTTGTTATTATTGTCATTAATTCTTAATTCTTATTATACATTTGACAACCCTACAAGAAATACATTAATGTCTGTAGTACTATTAAGTAGACAATTTTTATTGTTTTTGTGTGTGACTATTATTTTTAATTTTGAAATTATAATGATGCTGCTATCATTTGAACAGGTTTAGGTAATTTTTTTGTGATAATTTTTTTATTCAAATCTTTCTTGTATACTACTTCTCACCTATCACTTCTGCTTATTATTAGACAGGTGCTGTAATATCAAGCATGAGCTGTAGACTTTTGAAATACGAGAAAAAGGATATCCCATTTTTCAAGGCATTCTATTTCCCGAATCCCAAAATTCTAAAGTCCAGCTCGAGCTTGCAGAACCTCTCTCTTGTTGCATTCAGATTTTATTTATTTCTAAGTATGAAGTATACATAATAATAGAACAATGATATAATTTATTATGAATGTTTATACACATGGTTTATATGATAAATGAAAATATGTGTACTTGCAGGTATGAATTTAAATGAATGTTTCATAGCGCATTGTGTGTAAAATATCTTCCTAATCAAACAAATGGATCACCCCTTGGTAAAACCCCGAATTTTTCTACTATGACAAACGGCAATAGATTTGAGGTTTTACCTCGGGGTTATTCCAGTAGTAAGAGCAAAAAGTGTTTTATATACTATGTAATAATATACATAACATGTTAGAAGTAAATAACATTCGAGTTATTTAATAAAATGTACGATCGAGTCGAATTTATTATTAAAATCATATTAAAATGTACATAATATATTCATTAGCTCGTAATAAAAAAATAAATAGTAGCTTATATATATATTATATATATATATATAAACACACCCGAGGGAATAAAAAATGTTAATGCTGGGTTCCCTTTACCTAAACTCCTATCCTATCGTGTACCTCCATCGTTGTTATTGAAACCATAAGTTAATAATATATTATGGACCCTATGAAAGAATATATTGAAAAAAAATTTTGTATCTTCCAAAAATTACGAAAATGATATGAATTGAAAATAAATCATAATTGATTTGTTTTTGTAGATGATGACAAAGAAAAGTGAAAAAGTACAGTCTTATTTATTAAGCATACTTACAAAATATTATAATATAATACACATATACAAGTATTACGTTGTTATTTCGTAATGGCATCAAGAAAAATTTATTTATGAAAAAACTACTATATAATAATTCATTTTTATTAATACAACGTAAGCTTGCCCATGGTTTTAATTTCATTAATAATATTGTTTTTACTTAGATACTTTGACTAACTTTCACACTAATCTCTGGACGGCCGAATATTCACAATTTCATAAATAGTCATTAAAATAATATATAAATATAAGAAGAACATACATATTATTCACATTTTTTCTATCACATAATATAATCATTGATTTCATTATATACATACCTAAGCAGTGTCTGTAATGAAGCAAATAAATATTGAGCTATTTATAATTTACAGTCTACTGTTTGTTGAAAATATACAAACTGCACTACTTTTATTTATTATTTAAAAAACGAAGTTGGTAATATAATTAAAGTTCTATTCGGGGTTAAAAATTAAAAGATCAGGCTATCATCAAAAATTGTCGTAGATCAGTAAAATAAATAAGTATGTAGTATGTACTATATTATAGTTGAACAGTCGAATAAAATACTATTTCTAATTTAAAAAATATCAATGCGGTAATAATTAATAGATACAGTTTGTACTAAAACGGTAATATTGTATGTTTGTCTTTTACCATGCACATTGTAAGTAGGTACATTTAAGAGACTGAGGTAATAAGTTGGTTGTATAAAAATTCAAGATACATTATGTAGAACGTGCTGTCAATATACATACAAATAAAATACAATAGAATAATAGTAAATATGTACATTGTAAAAATTAATGCTAATTCGTTCTACACTACATTCTTACACGAGGTACGTGTAAGTTACGTCGTATACTTAGTTTAGGAATAAAAAAACACCAAACTTTGAGGATTCCAGTTCAGGGTTCAGGTTACATAAACGGTGCCCATCCAGGATACATTTGACATAAATTTTCTATTTTTGTTGCTTCTGTAGTTCATAAGTAACACATTTCCACATAGAAAACACAAAAAAAATATGTAAATATTTAGTAACTCCGTAACCTGTCATCAGTTATGGATAAAAAATATTATATTATTATATTATTTGCCCTCAGGCAAGTAAAAAGGATTTTTTAAATGTAAATACGACAATAATATGATGTTTATGGCTTAATTCAACCATGTATTTAATTGATAAAATAGACTGTCTGAAGTTTACCTTTAATTAAGTAGTTGACATGGGCTTCTACCGATAAGGCAACATCCAAGTTCTTGGAATTATTCCTAGAAGTGCCGGCAAGTCGTTGCTTTACTTTATCGTAAACTTCCTTGGCTTTTGTATTCGATACTTCGCCTAAACAAAAATATGCAACAATTACAATCATTGACAATCATATATATTTAGTTCAGAATTAGTTAAAAACATGTCGTTATTGACAATCATTGTATTAGCCTAATGGAGAGCATTTGAGATTTCGAAACGTATTGCTGGAAAGCTAAGCATGGTGAATAGTGAAAAATAATACATTTTAGCATGCATTCTAAGGAAAAAACCATTATTTATCATCAATAAAAAAGGTCGTGCATTAATTTTCTACAAGGCCCGCAAAATCAGAATTTTGCTTTCGGGCTTCACCCGTAAATGTTCTCGCCATTTTTCTAAGAAATTTCCTAGAAAAAAATCCCTTAATTCTTGGAAAAAATTTTTTGCGGGCGAGCAAAAGCGGAGCTCGCGCAGAAAAATAATCCATGCAAAATGTATTCGTTTTTCTAACGTTTTTTACACGACCACGCAAGAACCGCTTTAGGAGCGTTCAAAAGTAGGGTTTTTTACAGACAAAGCCCACAGTAAAATCGTACTATGGTGGAACTTTAAACATCCTAAATTTCATTTTTACTTACCATCCATTTTTATTCGGCTTCTATTTCTATTAGGTAAGGTATCCCATTCGTATAAAGGATCAGAAATGAAGGGGCGTATGATAGACAAAACCTCTGAGGCATGATCTCTCAAAATTTTCATTACTATTTCACAACATCTTCTGTACGTTCCTTCATATTCTAAAGGTCCCATCGCTTCTACCATCATCTTCGTAAGTCTAAATGGAACACGCTCCGGCCAGTCAAAGGTTTCCCCCTATGAAGTATAAATACATTGCAAATGTACTCTAACCCCATCAATACATAATAATACAACATTCAAAACATAATCATATGTATGAGCAAGATTTAGGGCTAAATTAGGGTCATTAAAATTTGACAGTATAATATATAATATATTATACATTTTTTAACAATAATATTAAGCATAATATTATATTCTTTATTTTAATTAAATAACATCGTACAAGCACGCTTATAGTAGGTATTATTGAATCCGAACCTTATTGAATAGACAGTTATAATCGACATGAACCGTATCTCCATTACTAGAGTCCATCAAAATATTTTCTCCATGTCTATCTCCTAGTCCCATTAGAAAACCAACAATAGACATAACAGCCGTAGTTTTGATATAAGACGTTCTGGCCATATACCTACAGAAAATAAATTGTGCATTATTAACAAAAGTACTTTCAAGTTTGGCCGCATCCTTCCTAGCACCGAATTGTCATTCGAGGGTAGTCACAATCCATGAGCATGTACTTCTCAAAACGAAGTCAACAGAATAAATGCATGGAAATTGGAGGGCTTTTGGCTACTCGTAAATGTATCACTTGAAACTTTGCGTGCACACGTGTACATGTATCAGAAGACTTTAAGTTTAGGAACTTGGAGCTAGAATAATATCGTTGACCTGCTATTTCGAGGTCAAGCATCAACTTTTCCATAGTGAGAGTTATGGGGATCGAACAAATCGGATTTTTCTCAGGCTTACACATATGTAAATGATAGGATAAGCAAGTACAAAAACTGCTTGTATTTTGAAAATCGGTGATTTAGCAGTCATATTATTTCATTTGTTGAAATGCAACGAAGAATTTCCAGTTTGCTTATTGCTTATGTAATTTTGCAAAGCGTCATACTTTCAAAACCACTAAATTGTAAAAAGTTTTTGAAAGCGCTTCTTACGCTTGTTTAGACTTGCGTAAGAGTCCGAGAATTTTTTATTTTTTTTGAAAATCTGACTTATACAGACCACAAAATCCCCATTTACTTGCTACGGGTAAATTGATGTTTGATCTCGAAATAGCAGACCTACAAAATTTTCTTTTTTACGCAAAATTCGTTAAATTTTTCTGACACTCAAACTAGGTAATAACATACCAAGTTTCAGGTCAATCCACATTTATCACCTAAAAATGTTTACTAGTTAGTTGTGAATTGTGATCTTACCATGACTGTGGGTCGTGAAAGTGTTTAAGAAACCAATGACTCACTACTGGTGGGTTATTATGTTGGAACAGCGCAAACAGGGTCTTTTTGTTCTCGAATGTATCTTGGCGTTCTATTGTGATGGTAAAAAACAAGCAAAGTCATTTAATGGATTCCGTAAGATACGAATACTGGATATTGTACAACCTCTCTCATGCGGTATCTATAAGAGTGTCTCGACAAAGGGGATTGAAAGGATGTAAAAATTGAAAGACGTCGCTTCTTCGACCTTTCTTTCGAATTTTCGAAACCCCAAACCGTTACAACAATATATTGAAACTCCAAACTGTGAAATGTTCGGAAATAGAGTGTGTAGACTCCAAGAAAAGTGTTTTATAATTCCTCCAAGTCCTCTGGTGTTAACAGTTTGTGCATAGAGATTGAAAAAAGTAGCTACCATTGACCAACACATCAAGGACACGTATTCTAAAGTTAGCTACATAATACATTGCAATACTAGAAGCTAGAAACGTAACGCAAATGCTTGGCATAATGTATTGACATTTGAAAGAGCCTATAAGTATACTTATGCACAAGTAACCCTTTATGTGTGTATATATAGAAACTCGAAACGATATGAGAGGTTGTACTACAGTTAAAAACTACAAAAATCATATTCTTGAATTCCTGAGAGAGAAAAAATAGAAACTGTAAATTAACTTACCTATTTGTTTTACTTTGAAACGGGGCGTTTCAACAACTCCTTCTTTTTGCAGATTAATAATGAGAGTTCTAAGTGCATGCAAGTTCGGAATCCACTCAAGAAATCCACAATCATCAGAAAGTGGTACAACTTGATAACAACGAACAATTAGATTCCGTTTCCGAGCTTCTTGATCTTTGGACATGAGGTACTGGACCATGTTGTTAATTTCCATAACCTTTGCATCTTTTCTCAAGTCATCCGACGGTTTGCACATTACTGAATGTTTTCTCCCATCAGTTCCGACAAATGTTATTTTCTTGGGCCTTTGTAAAGATTGCATTATTTGCGTAGGATCAAGTAGTTCTTTAATAAAAACAAGTTTCCTAGAAAATAAATCGAAAATGACAATGAAAAAAAAGTCATTGATTCATGAAACTTTTCAGTAATACAGAGTAACAAAGTCAAAAATGAAGTAGTGAAGCTGTGTACAGGAACTCCAAATTACAAAACAAATAACCAATTATTTACAAAAAATAAAATCATTATTATTTACATAGAAAGAGCTTACTTTGGGAACGGATAGTGCGAGTTAATAAATTTTCCTTTTCGAGGTAAAATAGGTTGCATATATTCTTGGAAGGGGAGTAAGACAGTCCCAGAAAACTGGCTACTGTTAACGAGTTTTGACAACGCTGGCATTAGCTGACTAACTTTGCTCTGTACAAAAAATGTGAAAATATATTAACTCATCATTATTGTTTAATCGCCTTTAAAAATGTACAATGGAAAAGTACGCAATTTCAAAGAATTTCTAGTATGTATACATATATATACATACAGATCATTGGGTAAGTGCTTAAATAAATTGTAGAATAAGCATCTCATTATAATTTTTATCTTACAAAAACTCTTGGGTGTGAATTCTTTGGCTTGATATTGGTGAATTCTATTAGTTGCCCTTGAAATTCTCTGTAATGAGTGCTCAATTTTTTCAAAGTCATTTGCGTTTTCGGATCTTTTTTCTCATCAAAGTCTTTCATTGCTTGACTTAGGATTTCCCTACATCTTTCAACTCTTTTAGGATACGTTGACTAAAAATGACAATTTTAATCACGATTAATGTTGGTACTTAGTATTACATAATTAATTATTAATATTGGCATACTGTCGATTACCAAATAATTTAAAAGTAGTAAGCTTGCAATTTTGACAAGATTGCCTGTGCATAAACTATAATATATAATGGTAACTGTAGTAGAAATTGCAAATTGCAAGCCTCTAACTTTAAATTTATTTATTTGGCAATCGATAGTAAATGGTGAATATATGTGCGTCGTAAACTACAAGGCTCATGTGATACATTTTCAAAAACTATACAACATTTCACCAGAAAGATGGTCAAATTTTCATTGTATTAAATGATTTTAAATTACGGTGTTCTTACTTTTAATGTACCAATGAACATCCACAGTACTTGAAAACTATGTTTTTGGATCATAAAAGCTAGAATTTTTTTGAGCTCATTGTAGACAGTTACATCTTGGTGGCACAACCGCGACATTAGTTGCGAAAACACTATAAAAAATATGTATGTTGGTGCTGAGCTCAGTAAGCCATCTGAAATTAAAAAAAAAAAACATGAAAACTGTTTAAACTGAAAAACGTTGTTATTATTTACTTTTGAAAGCAATTATCTATGAAAAATAAGATAATATTGTAAATATTGCTGTCTCCTTTATGACTGGGTTTTTTATTTAAATTTATAGCTACCTTTCAAGAAAAAAGAGGACGACATTTAAGTTTCGAAACAAAAAATTTATGAATTACAAACACTGAAACCCACTCGGTAATACATAGGATATTGGATAGCTTGAAATTTTCCTTTTTTATGTCTTTTCAAATATCCAAAAAATTATTCACACTAAATTGAATTCAAGGAATTTATGTTATTGTTTAAATAATGTTTACAGTTAAATTTTATTCCTACCTATAGCGACTGTCATTTCTTTAACTCTTTCAGCTTCAGCTTGGATAACAACTTCCTGTGAAGAACTGTGAGATAGTGCAGCATAATCAAACCAAGTAGTCATTAGTCTGGGAAGCGACTGGTAAATGTAGCAACAACCATACTCTAAAGATTTACAATAGTTTTGAACAACCATAACTTGGACAGGCCTGTAAAAAAAGTAAAATAACGATTACTTATACTTTCATTTTTTAGAAAGCCTAAAAATATTTAAAAAGCATATGTAGGTAATTTGTAATATACTTACGCTCCTTTTGATCTATCTCTCTCCCCTTCAGCCCATAGTCGATCATAATAGCAGCCGAGATAAAAATGATTCTTTTCTGAACTTTTATTAGCTTCAATGGCAAGTTTATAATTGGCCTGATTGCCATGAAAGTCAACCTTCTTCTGTGTATCCTCCTGTTTTGCAAGTAGCAATAAAGCTTTACTATATCGAGCTTGTTCTTCTGTAGGTTTTCCGGCTCCCCGTTTTTTATACTTCTCAACAACAGCTGTAGGTACTCCTTGCAACCCATCTTCAAGGACTTTTATGCTCTGAGAAAATTTACCAGCCTTATAAAATAGTTTTGCTTCTTGATAAAACACAGGTGCAGATGAATTCTGTCTCGACTCGGCGAGAAGTTGATATGCTCGATCAAAATTCCCCAGGCTGAAATAAATAATATATAAAATTATTCTACACTAGGTATAAAGCGGTATAAAATCGCAATACGTGGCAATAGTTGAATAAGTAATGACATTATATTAGTAAGTTATGGAATATTTGTAACTTGTAACTGATTTCATCATCAATCCTACTATACAATAGTACATTTTCCTACTGCCTACATAGGAACTGTGCCAACTGATTGATATCAACAAAAATCTTTTTTTTATTTAAGTTTATATATTAGTTATATTTTATTAAAGTTACAAACCCGGCTTCAATTTTAGAAAGTTGGACATAACAATCCCTCATGGCGCTATCAAATACTTTCAAGACCGATGGTTTGTCCTCAAAGAATGTTTTCGAAACTTCCAACAGGGACTGTAACATAGAAACAAATAAGATTTAAAAGGTATGCCCGCAGAAGAAGAATGAGTATCGATTATCCATAATGATAATTTTTTTTTCAAAAAATTTATTCTAGTCATGAATAATGAATACATGACATACCTTTCGGAAACGAATTACTGGTTGAAGAGTCGTCACTGAATTATGAACACATTGGAGCCTTCGCTTCCAATTAATAATCAAAAACTGTAAACCTTTTTTACACGCACCAGAGTTATCATGGGCATCAGATACCACTCCAGCAATTTCTTCCATTTCACTCAATAGTTGAAATCTAACGAGGTCTTTATAATGACGAAAATAAAATCCCATATCTAAATAGGCAGCACCCGTACACACTTCAGTTATCAAATTTTCTCTGGCGGTTCCAATGGATTCCATGACTTTTTGCATATCGCCATTATTAAAAGAAACGAATGCTTGAGACAATGATGACCCCCACGAGGACAATTTATCACAACTTAGTTCTTCAACTCTTTTCGCCAGTTCATCATAATTATTTTGCTTCAAACTAATCTCCAGTTTCGCTTGTTCAAAGCTACGACTCCATTCAGGCCTAAAAAATAGAAAATAGAACACTACAATTGTAAAATCAAGTCCATAATATGTGGAACTGAGACTAGTATATTAGTTGATTTTCGTACAGGTGAGTTGATATATTTATCAGAAAGTACCACGTGTAACACTAGCAATTCTTTGTATTTAAACATTGTAGAATATAGACTCTCCATAGTGAATATACTTACATTAATTTAATTACTGTGACATTGTGAGAAGCTGTTGATTGATTGCTCAATCAACTATCAATCGACATGACTAGTACTTAAGTAAATATAATAAATAATCCTCGTTTATAAATCAATTAATATCCGCTATACCTTTTATTAATGCAGCCATCAATGAGGCGATCACTAACATCAAACTGATTAAGCCCTAAATAAGCATAAATAAGTTGCTGGTAGCTGTACAAATCTCCGTTTTCAGCAGACAATTTCTCAAATGCCGGAACACATTGCTGTAACGGTGCAAAATCAATAAAAATAAAAAGTCATGACCACAATACGGAAGTTAATTTTTTAACTAATGCACAAAAAAACTTGTTTTATAACTCGACGAAGATATGGAATATACAGAAAATATACTATTATGTAGGTATATACGATTATGTATTTACGTCAAGTTTTCCGCGAGAAAGATTGTTTAAAACTTTTTCCATTGTTGTGCAATTCGTTTGCTTTTTCTTTTCAAGTCCAGTTATAGCATCTTCATCAAACAATGCTACATATATTCTCTACGAAAAAATAAAAATCATATTATATTTCACGTACACGTATATTTACACAAGGTGTAAATTTCTCTTATACTAACAACTATTCATCATTTCTGTTGCGCACCTGTAAGCGTCCAGAACATTTATCAAGATCAGTTGGATTGTTACTCAGATGCTGTTCCATATACTGAAGTGCACGAGCAAAGTTGTGACATCCAAAAGCTGCCTGACTTAGATCAACCTATGTATTACATATTTTTTGTATTTTATTAATATGATATGACACATTTTTTGGGATTTGGACCAGCGTTAATAATTATTTTAGTATTTAAGCACAACATATTTATGCCTAAATATATAATAGTCAATTAAAGAAATCAAAATTACCCAAACAAGTTTATTTTGCGTCTCCTTAATTGGTTTTGCTGCTTCAGAAGAATGATAACGATTTTCTAAATGCTCCTCCCTTTGACTCTGTGAGGCTCTGTTAGCATTAGGTGGTTTACGTTTTTTTGGATTCCTAATTAAGCTATTAAAATGGTCTAAAATTTTGAAAACAGCCTGTGTAGCGGCGTAGGGAAATCCATTATTATCTTGATCCTCTACTTTGTTTTCGTTTCGACTGTGCATAAATTCATCCCAAGTTACGTAACGCCTTTTCCTTGATTTTCTTCTTCTAGCAGGCGCTACTGCTAATCGTACAATCTTTTGTCGATCGTCTTGACTTTTGCTGTCAATCCTATAAGAACAAAAAAACATGGCATTTGCTAAATTGACTTGTACATTGAATGATTTTTTAAAGTAAAAGTACACAAAACCAGACATTTACTGTTATCGCTTCAATCAAAAAAGCTCATAAGTTATTACCAATATTTTAGAACCGCAGCGACTTCTTTCAAAAACCTAAATTTAATTTCCTTCTCAGTTCCGTCCATTATTGCGTATGCTACATATAAAAGGATGAAATTAAAGCATCATTAAAAAATATAAGACTTCATGTCCACAAGTATAATCTTACTACATTATTTGATTATTGTACGGAGAAAAGCGATACACACAATATTTTTGATAAGCTCGTTTAGTAACGTTTAAATGATTATAAATTGCCAATTTATCAATGGACAGAATGAAAATTATTCATAAACGAAAAAATTCTTACAAGCAACGTATGGGAGTAGTACAAGAGCCATATGATCAGACTGTTTTATTATAGGAAGAATAGTTTCGAAGAATTTCAAAATATCCTCGTTACGAACCATTTTAATCATCTTAAAAATCCAATGAAAAAGCCACGACCTAAAGTCCTGCCCGATGCCTGGTGACATGTAAACTATTCGTGCATGACATATATTTCGCTCCTCTCTATAATGATACTTCGACGAAAAAAACATATATATCACCCGTTGTGCAGTTTGGGATAAAGTTCTCCACTCTAAAGATTCTGCGGTTATACGAAATAATTTGATCACTTCTTGAATACTGTAGGCACAAGAGTCAAATAACATAGTGCTTGAAGAACCTTTAAACACTTTCGCTAATTCTTCAAGAAGGTATACTCTAAAATCCGGATGACCCACAGAAAAAATAGTTGCATTGTTTTTTGCATCGGGACTGAACTTGCCGAGCCTAGGGTTTAACTCAGTAGAAAGATCAAATCTTGTAGGATCCAAAGCACCGATGTAACCAATACATTCAGCACATAGTCGCTTCATTTCAGAATCCGTTGTTTCTTTGCTTGCAAGTAGTAAAGCTCGGAGTAACTGTATTATATAAGAAACAATGTAATAAACGATTTAAAACATGAATGATTATGCATCCAAAATTGTATGAACTATTATTCATGTTAATAAAATGTTAAATTAAATCTATTTTAGTACTTTTGTCATGGTAGGAGGAAATATTTCACTCTCAAATTTAAAGTCGTCAAGCCTAAAAATATCTTCCAGAAGAAGTCTTCGTATTCTTTTCGCTGCTTGGAGCTTGATATTAGAGTTATCATGACTTATTTTATCAACTAATCGGGAGAAGAAGTCGGTGATGTTATTCCGTTGTCTGCATTAATAACAAAAATTCAAAACAAGAACATATTACCGTATTTTATTATAAATTATAACTATTAGTTATTAGTAGATATTAGATATTATTAAATTTTTTAAATCTTATAAATACTACCTTCGCTTTATTTCAAATTTTAATTAATAGTACCCGAACCAAGTATGTAGTTATTATTCTGAATATAGTTATTATTCTGAATATAGTCATTATCCTTTGAGCACATCTAAACATTATATATTTGCTATCTTATACTCACCTATGATACTTCGACACGGTGTGCATGAACGCCTTCAGCTCGGGATCCTCGACAGGATGTTCCAGGAAACGGAGAGATGGAATTTTGCGAACTATAAAATTATCCTTGAACACAACTCCTTTAAACAATCCTTCGATTTCTTTTTCATATTCTTTTAAATCTTTCAAAAACATTACTGCAGAAAAGATTTCATTTGACATCCCAAAGAGAGTGGCATCGTTCAAGCTGATGTAAAAACATTGACAATTAATTACTTTTAAATTTATACACGGATAATATTATCTATTTATCTTGATAGTTACATAAGATTGCCGTAATTTTTATAGTGAAGTGACATAAAGCGAAAACTAGTGTGCTCTTTATAAAAACAGTAGGACATCATTATAAATTAAAGAAATATCACCTTTTGGTAAATGTTTTCCAGCCTACACATAATAAATCATAAAACTCTGGACCCAATGACTTCAGAGTGTTTAATGTTGAATAAAACTGTAAAATTATATAAATATTATAGATTAATGTGGGTACATGTAAAATGTATGTAAAACGGAAATTAATGTGGCATCCTATGCGCTATGCACTTACGATTAGCAAAAAATAAATGAAGAATAAAGTAAAATGATAGTTTTTCATAAAATTCAACATACTAAATTACAACATCATGCTAAGAGTAACGAAATATTATTATAGTTACATTCATACTATTTCAAGTATTCCCACTGATTAAACTTAAACTCAAACTCATACCTTAATTGTAGCATCCGTCTTCGAAATGTTACCATTTCCCAATAACCCCATGAACATAATGTAACTCCCTAAATAGCTCCTCCTATTTCGGAGTGACTCGCATTTGTTTTTAATCCTGTCTTCCAAGTTAAGGAGAATGTAAAAGAAAATTTTATTGAGCATTGGTTTCTAAAAATGAAACAAACAAAGTGTCGGGTTAATAAGTCTGAAATCGCCAATGAAGACAAAGTGTAACAATAAAAACGTTAATTTGAATAATTAAATACTAAAATGTATCATCTTCTAATGTATAACTTATTGAATTATGAATAGAACAGGTAGTTACTATTGTTTTAAGCGTCTTCAGAGACCCAGTTATTGAGTCACCAGAGATCGATTCAATAATCCGCGGATATGCAGCAAGTATGGTCTTTCCTCCATGTTCAAATAAATTTGACATCAACTCACAATGGATTACATTGTGTTTGCTTTGACACAAAACTGTAGGTTCGATTGCATGTTGCTGTCTTAAGCTCCTTTCAAGGCTCTGTACAACACCTAAATCATAATTGAGAATCACATATGGGTAGTAAAGTGGAAATTCAATTTCCAGCAGTTGTTTTACAGTTTGATTTCTCCAGTCTGCAATAGCTTGGATAATGGTGCACGATCGCGGATCGCTCATGTTTGCAGTAATATCTCTTAAAACTGGTCGTAGAAACAAAGGCAAGTGTGATACGTTTGCACCGTTAATAGCATGTCTAATTCTTGAAAAAAAATCTCTCATGAAATTTGTTTCTCTTGATTTATGATGTCCGATATTTTTGCAGAACAAATCAAGGCATATCATCCTTATTTCCTACAGAGAAAATTTAAACAACATTTGAGATTTAAATGTGTTTCAGCAATTTTTTGAAAGACTATAATATAAACTATAATATTATCATAATATTATTGTTTCTGAGCAATAGAAAATCAAAGTTGAAGTTGTTATTGGACATTAAATTTAGGGTAAAAGTCAAAAAAGTTTTGGTAGCACTGGATGAGCAAATAATGGTTGTATGTTTGTTCTCTAATTATTAGAAAACAAAATCCAAAATAAAGTTCAGGCACCGTGATTGTAAGATCAAATTAAAAAAACGAAGATTTCTGGCATGAAATGAGATTTTAAAAAAACAGCCTGTTTAAATGATAGATTTGCCGTACAAATCATCGAATGGTTGACCAGAATAATTGGGCGATCCAAAGGGAAGGCTCAGATCAACCCCAAAGTATAACGTGACATTCAGCTTTGGAAGGCCTAGCTGTCGTAAGATCGCATTCACTTAAATGTCGCTTGATGTTACTAGGTAATAATAATATGTCTGAAATAGTTTTTTTTCGCTCATTTTATAGCACTTTGTCTATTGAATTAAGTTATGGACAAAGAACAAACTAGTACATTTCCATCAATTGACTAATTTTTTACTTTTTGTCTAGTAGCTAGTAGCACTTTGTTGGCTTACTGTAAACTCAATGTCCAACAATAAGTTTATTTTTTTGATTTTATAATGCCCAAAACCCCACGGCCACTAATACATTCTTAAAGTGAGAATTAAGTGTCATTCAAGTCACAAATATTTTTATTACACGTATGGTATGCATGTAATATTACCGTAGCTAAGGCTTCTCGAAATCGAGGAAACAGGTGATTGGGTTGACATTTAGCACGTTTGGCTAAAAGCTTGAAATTCCTTTGACATAAAAATACCATATTTGGAGATCGAAACCGAGCAAGTAGATGAAGATGGCATTTCAAAACTTCCAAAGTCCAAGATTCTCCATCAGTGTACCTTAAATTTTAAAGAATAATATTGTATCTTACACGATTCACAATAATAAATTACTTACATAATACTATACATAATACTTTAATAAATTGACTTCCTCTGACTGAATGGCTTAAAATTCTTAAAATTTCTAAGGATATGCAATTCATTGCATTACAGAAATAAAAAACAAAACAGACTGAAAACTGAAAAATGATGCAGACGTACTTACTTTACTAAATTTTTTAGCACTAAATGAAATAGTATCATTAAGTACCACTGCTGTCTTGGATTTCTAGAACTTCTTTCAAATGCTATATGAAATGTATTTAAGAAAGCACAATATAACATAGCCCCAGAATCAATTCTTCCAGGAGGAGGTGGTAGTAAAATTCTTTTCAGGGTATTATTAACGCCCATCTTTTTTATTTTACGAGTCCTTTTTTTCTTCATCACTCTATTGAAAGAAAAATATTTATGGCGATTAAATTTCTGGCTTCTAGTCTTGTGCGTTGGTTTTCTATTTCTTAACTTTTTCCCCTTCTCAAGTCTTGGTCTTTTCCTTTTCCCCATGGAACCTTTTCTTCTAGACTTCTTTCTTTTCAATTGCTTGTTTTTAGAACGTTTTATTTTTAATAAACTTTGTTGAGATGAACTGGGCCCTTCTCCACACTTTAAACAAGGGCCTGTGATACTTTTTTCTTTCTTTGGTTTTTTTATACGAGTTTTAGTTTTTTTTATCTTTCGTTGACGGATGATTTTTTTATTTTGAGGTGCACTTTGAAATGTCACGACCTTTTTAGGTTTTTGACTACTAGATGATGGTTGAGCTTGGCTTTGTTTCGAAGTCGAAGGCTGTTGTAATTCCTTTCTGTGCCTCAGAGGAATTTCCGGTACTTTAAAAATTACTTCAGGTGGTTTCTCTGGTATTACTTCTTCATCTTCATCTGTCTCTTCACTTTCCTCAGCGTGATAAATAGTCAAAACTTTTTGTCGCGTGCAAAGACCAAAAGTAGCTACGGATTTAATCTTTACTACAGGCTGTGTTTGACAAAATATTTGCCAAAACATGCTTGTAAAATTGGCAATCTTCATTCCACCATGAATCCTGAACGTCCTTATAATATTTGTAAGACGATTTTGTACCTAAGAAGAAAAAAAAACAAAGTATACTGAGAACCAAATTATAATACAAAGAATGAATAACTAAATATAAGTTCGTAATATTTAGTTGTGTATAACAACTTAAGAATGAGCAAATAAGCTCAAAAGAAACAGAAATCGTGGAGAATCTAACACTGGCTGGCTCTAACACCGATAAAATTAGATAAGAAATTTCCATTAAAATTGGAACTATGAAAATGTCCTACCATGTTAAATTCTGCCACTATTTTTTATTTTTGAGAAAAAGTTTCTAAAAAACACAAATTCATGAGCTACAATGTATATTTAGACATCTTCTATGCCATTTTCTAGCACCTAAACTTTTGACCTCTTCCTACTACGTACTACAACCTTCAACACGATTAGTAAAGTCTACATGATATAATTCCATGCATGCCTACAATCGATAATAAATACCTATGATAATTCTTAATTCTAAAGCATACCCAGAACCCAGAAAAAATATTGTACATTAAAATGTTTCAAATTTATTCTTCTTACGATATGAGTTTTGCATTGTAGAAGTTGAAAGACCAATTCCAATACACGTTGCCGTGATTGTTTGGTCATTTTTGTTGCCTCCAATTTTCCAATGTCCTTCATCTCTGTATTGGGAATGTTTTCTGTACTATCACACATTTGACATCCCATGGCACTAGAACCTGACTTTAGACGCTTATTGCAGTAAATACACGGCAGTGAAATGATAGCATCAGCTAATGAGAGAGCTATTTCCTCAGAATTAACCCAAACTCTTGAGGCACATACATAGGAACAGTAATGGAGGATTTCTGTCCAACCTATAGTAATTATTGTTATAGTTATAGTTATTGCTTGGTATAATTTCATTATTGAAATTATTAACACGTTACATTACATTATTATCATTGTATAAAACGAAATGTGAGAAACGATAATACGTGTAATTAATTTGTAAATATATGTTTCCTTTTGTAGACTTTTCAAAGACTTTACTTACTACACTCTTTAATGGGCCAGCAAACGTCAGCTATCATGTCAAGAATGCTGATACTAGATTCATCAGGGGGCAAAGTCATGCAGAACTTTAAAACTTTTCCAATACAATCACGAAAGATGCAAAACCCCTCAAATTTTAACATCTCGATGGATTTTTGCTTCAACTCGACATCTAAAAACGTATAATATTAAAAATAACTACTGTTAACAATATTGGTATTCGGCATAAATTACTGATAAAACATATTATTGCACATTACTATTCAAATTGTTTGAAACGTTACAAAATATTCAAGAGTGACGTACCTACTGCTTCCAAAAAACCACACCAATCAATGGAATCGGTTGCGTGTATTACATTAAGTTCAGGAACAGCATTACAGCATGGTATTATATCCTGAAAATCGGTAAGCCACGGAATCAATATGATAAACAACCAGTCTCCTAACATACTGGGTGTCAGTTCTACACAGTAGATAATTCCAGACATCAAAGCTTCCATAACGTCTAAAAAGTTTGAAAATGCAGCAATAGATTCTTCAATCCGATTATCCCTGAAAATCGCAAGAGTCAAACGTAGGGTAGATTAAAATTACAAAACGTATATATTATGATAATTGAAGAGTTTAGTGTTATAAAAACGGTCATATAAAGGGTACGATAGTATTTTAAGGTTCTTGCAGTTTTAATACGTGTAGGGTTTTTATACCTCGAAACCTTTTAATTATATTATGTTATGAAATAAAAGTATTGTATTACAATTTGTAGGATACAAAAGAATATTCAACCTGAAAGATTTCATTAATGTTGTACAAAACAGTTTTGTTAGGAGAACCAAAAGATTATCATTCAAGAACACAACATCTTCTTTCGGTTCTTCATATTCTGGAACTGTCATCCCTGTTGATTCGGCTTTGACTTTTCTGTTATGTTGAATATTCTTCCAGAAAACTTCTTGTGCTTTACCAATGAATTCTAATAGTATGACGGACAATTCAAGAACTTGCAAACGATATTCCAAGTCCCTCTCCAATGCAATAGTCATTACTTTTTGCCATCGTTGAAGTAGAAAACGAAGCTGTTGTGATGATTTTGACAAATCGATTACTAACCGATTTACTGTTGGTTCATCGTCACTAAAAATGTTTAAAAATATTTGAGGGAACATTAGTTTTGATTTTTAAAGTTTTTCACAAGTAGTGTGGCAATCTCATAAATTACTGGGAAATAATAAACACCAGGAAATACCAAGATAGAGACAATAAAGGCAATTACATAACATATTATGTATAAGGTATTTTTTAATGCCTTGTTTATTTTTTAAAAAATACTAGCTTAATATATCATTAATACGTACTTTGTATCTACTTCCATAGGCTGATGACTACTACCAGGGTCTTGATGCTGAATTACCACTTTTTTAATTCGTTTTTTACGGGTTTTAGGAACAGGTACTTGCTTTTCTACCTCTTCCGTATATATTTGGATGTATTCCTGCACGTGGTTTGCCTATTATAGAAACAAAAGATTTTTATTACTACTCATTATTTTTTTTATTACTACTCATACTCTTGTATGACTATTAGCAACATATTTATATATATCCGTCAACTGGTCACACATACAATACTGTCAACACCATGTGTCATGTCCACAGTATGTATGTCTAAATAAAGGAAAATATTTCAAATTATAGTTAAATTACGATGTATGCCGATCCTTGAGAGTAGAGGTGATCGAGAAGTTCAACGAAAAAATCTGGTGTTGTAACCGGTTCTTCGATACGAAAATCTGGAGAAATTGTCTGCTCCGGCGAAAACGCATAGTCCACGCCGTCCTGTTCTCTCATTGTGATATACTTTGCACTTTTTACTGCCATTTTAAATGCTTTACTTGTCAAAGATATTTAAGTTGATAAAAATTCTCTCCTATGGTCGATAGTCTAAAACAATGTCAAACGATGCCATCACAAATGTAACTTGGTATATGTCAAGAGGTCAAAAGTAAAAACATACTTTCTATTTTCTATTCTGTGTTTTTACTTGTACGAGTACAAAAATATTTTACATTATTTTGTAACGTCCAATTAAGATTTGAGATCAAATTCAAAACTACAAAAATCTCAAGACTAAATTGTAAGGTCGCAGGTTATAAGTAAATAGGTAATAACAAGTAAGTACTTATTTATAAAGTAGTTTATCGTTTAAGTATTTAAGTATCGACAATGCTATTACTGATATTACAAATCCATTCACAAAGACAGATAACCTTTGTGCCTACATATCGATTTAGATTAAGTGCAGTTAAGTACAAAGGGTTTCAGCAACTGCACAAGGTTAATTCACACAACATACCTAATAAATTACTTACTAATTGAATTACTACTTAAGTAGTAATTGAAAATTAAATAAAAGTCAAAATACAGACAGGACACAAAGAAACAAAACAAGTACAGACAGGAAAACGAAGAAAGCAGAGATAGATACGTTTAATTAAAGACCGCACATGTCGCGCCTTTTTGGGTGGTTATCTATATGCTGTAAGCTTTGCTATCTGCAGGGAAAATCCTATTGCGTGTTACTTGTTACTTTCCATTCCTGTTTTATACTTTTCTCCTGTTTTCTATTGCTTTTCTTTTCTCCAATCAGTACTTCCAGTTTTTCATTCCTTCTTAGATATATTAATGAACTTTAATTTATTAACCTTGCTCAACTCAACTGTCAACCACGGCGTTTCGAAATCAAATTCATTAAAATATATTATAATTGATCATTTCATCGTAAAACGTTTTTTTCTCTTATAAGCATACATATTCAATATATTGAATATTATGTATGCTTATATATATCCATTACACATAATATTATTTCCTATGGATTGCCATAATATTATAAGCCCCTATATAGGTAGCAATATCATTAGATATGGTTGTTTGATCGATTACTTAATATGCATGTATTATGTACTTTGAAAGTCTAACAATATCTGAGATCTCAGTGTAATTATTTAAGTACTAACGATCAAATAAACGCAAGCAGAGATTCTTATAACCATCTGTAATCTGTATGTATAGTAAGAACTTAATAACATATTCCATATAGGCATATCATCCAGGAACTTTAGAGGAGTTAAATGTATTACAAATAAATATAATACAATTCTTCTCGGATATGAGTACGCCATTATTTGCTTGGCTGTGTATTGTAGTGTTTCTCTTTTTGTAGTTTTGGTTTGAAAGATGTAAAAAATCCCCTGTAAAATCCGCTGTTAAATTTTAGACTTTTTGTGGCTCCTTAATCCTTAATTTCCCACTACATGAGCCAAGTGCTATTTCATCGTGCAATCCCCAAACCTTTTAGTACCCCTACTATTACCAATATTACCCTACATGTGTGAAGTGTACCTTCTGCGACTCTCGAAAGGTATTTTTCGTACATTTTTTGTTTTGCTGTGTTTTGTGCTATAATAAAATTGTGGAGATTTTTTTCATGAGTTGCCATGGAGATCCATCGAAGATACGCCAAAATGTTTAGACAAAAGCAGATCCATAGTGATTGAACTACATTTTCGGACTTAGAAAAAATTTCCTTGCCAAATAAGGCTTTTTGTTTTAGCCT